>OZ038520.1:28485396-28735396 GCA_964036315.1 Acanthosepion esculentum
CTAAAATATGTGAATTCCAAGAAATCATACTTATGGATCTTTCTCACATATTGCAGAGATATCTCATGCAATGACTATGGTTACATTTTTTCTGGTTGTATGAAACCTCATTTGTTTCTTGAAGTTTCTCGTTGAGACTTGGGTACAACTCGTGCTACACAAATGTTTCAAGAAAACTCCATATACTCATTTTTATAGTTACAATAAATAATATCCGATAAAACATAATCTTAAAATAGTAATTCTTCAACACAAATTCATCTAATTCATATAAATGAATGGCAAATTATGAAGAATGTTATTATTTGTAAATCTTTTGGAATAGGGAAAGTGCCTCCCGAAAGCTAAGCAATGTATTAAGAAACAGAAAAGTGCCGTTAGGAACATAGAAAGGAGTAGCGAATTGTTATGTAATATCAGTCTCCCTATATGGTAGTGAATGCTACATAATCTTCACACAGACGAAGACGTATTTGGCGCTACTAACAATCAGAATACAAGAATATGCATTGGTTGGGATAAAGAAGAAATCAAATCGAGCAATTGGATGATTAGAAAAATGTAGAAATAATAATAATGCAAAATAAGATGTAAAAATGTAATAAAAGAGATGAACACCTTGGAAAATAGATATACAGAATTATTCATTGGCTGGGCAAAATAAGGATACATGTCAAGCGATTGACGGTTTAGGAAACAAATGATTATGGAAAAAATAAAAAATATAATGTAGAACTTGATAAAAGGATTAATGCTATGACAGTATTAACAATAAGATAGGCACAGTTATCATTGGCTTTCCTAAAGAATTCAAACTTAAAGAACGACGGGTCAGGTATCTAATGAATATAGCAAAAATATAGGTATAAACTTGACAAAAGATATGAACATATTGTCAGTATTGGTAATGATGTACACATTGTTATTGTAAAAAAGAAGTAAAATCCATGTATTGAGGGATTAAGGAACTAAAAAATATAGAAACTTGATAAAATGGTATGAAACTTTGGCAGTATTGACAAGCCGATACAATGGATAATTCATTGAATGGAGTAAATAGGATTCAAATCAAGCGATTGACGTATTAAGAAACTAATGGTAGTACACCTTCATGAAAAAATAAGATCATTTAAAACAAGCGATGAACGGATTAGGAAACTGGCTAAAAATAATAAAATTTAGAAACTTGATTAAAGCAGGTGGACACATTGGCAGTATTTTAAAGCGATACACAGGTTTATTCATTGGCTGTACTAAAGAATAATTCAAAATAAGCGATTGGTTGATTATGGCAAAAAATAATAAAATGGAGAAACTTGATAAAAGGGATGAATACTTTGGTAGCATTGGTAAAGAGATACACAGGCTTATTCAGAGGCTAGAAAAAAGGAGAATTCAAATTAAGCGATTGGTGAATTAGAAAATTTATGACTATGGCAAAATTATAATAAAATTTTGATACTTGATAAAAGAGATGTATACCTTGAAAGTATTGCCAATGAAATACACAGGACTATTCACTGGTAGGACTAAAGAAAATTTTAAATCAATCTATTGACGGATTAGGAAACTAATGATCATGGCAAAAATAATAAAATGTAGAAACTTAATAAAAGGGCGAATAACCTTACAGTATTGACAGTGAGATACACGGGGTTGTTACTTGACTGGACAAATGAGTAATTCAAATCAATCGATTGATGTATTAGGGAAATAATCACTATTGAAAATAAACTACAATAAAATGTAGAAACTTGATAAAAGGGCGAATAACCTTACAGTATTGGCAGTGAGATACACGGGGTTGTTACTTGACTGGACAAATGAGTAATTCAAATCAATCGATTGATGTATTAGGGAAATAATCACTATGGAAAATAAACTACAATAAAATGTAGAAACTTGATAAAAGGGCGAATAACCTTACAGTATTGACAGTGAGATACACGGGGTTGTTACTTGACTGGACAAATGAGTAATTCAAATCAATCGATTGATGTATTAGGGAAATAATCACTATGGAAAATAAACTACAATAAAATGTAGAAACTTGATAAAAGGGCGAATAACCTTACAGTATTGACAGTGAGATACACGGGGTTGTTACTTGACTGGACAAATGAGTAATTCAAATCAATCGATTGATGTATTAGGGAAATAATCACTATGGAAAATAAACTACAATAAAATGTAGAAACTTGATAAAAGGGCGAATAACCTTACAGTATTGACAGTGAGATACACGGGGTTGTTACTTGACTGGACAAATGAGTAATTCAAATCAATCGATTGATGTATTAGGGAAATAATCACTATGGAAAATAAACTACAATAAAATGTAGAAACTTGATAAAAGGGCGAATAACCTTACAGTATTGACAGTGAGATACACGGGGTTGTTACTTGACTGGACAAATGAGTAATTCAAATCAATCGATTGATGTATTAGGGAAATAATCACTATGGAAAATAAACTACAATAAAATGTAGAAACTTGATAAAAGGGCGAATAACCTTACAGTATTGACAGTGAGATACACGGGGTTGTTACTTGACTGGACAAATGAGTAATTCAAATCAATCGATTGATGTATTAGGGAAATAATCACTATGGAAAATAAACTACAATAAAATGTAGAAACTTGATAAAAGGGCGAATAACCTTACAGTATTGACAGTGAGATACACGGGGTTGTTACTTGACTGGACAAATGAGTAATTCAAATCAATCGATTGATGTATTAGGGAAATAATCACTATGGAAAATAAACTACAATAAAATGTAGAAACTTGATAAAAGGGCGAATAACCTTACAGTATTGACAGTGAGATACACGGGGTTGTTACTTGACTGGACAAATGAGTAATTCAAATCAATCGATTGATGTATTAGGGAAATAATCACTATGGAAAATAAACTACAATAAAATGTAGAAACTTGATAAAAGGGCGAATAACCTTACAGTATTGACAGTGAGATACACGGGGTTGTTACTTGACTGGACAAATGAGTAATTCAAATCAATCGATTGATGTATTAGGGAAATAATCACTATGGAAAATAAACTACAATAAAATGTAGAAACTTGATAAAAGGGCGAATAACCTTACAGTATTGACAGTGAGATACACGGGGTTGTTACTTGACTGGACAAATGAGTAATTCAAATCAATCGATTGATGTATTAGGGAAATAATCACTATGGAAAATAAACTACAATAAAATGTAGAAACTTGATAAATGCAATGAACACTTTTATGGTATTCACAATGTGATACAGAGTAGGCTTCTTTTTATGTAGAAATGAAGAATTTAAATCAAGCGATTTTTTGGCTATTCAACTATGCTTATGTCAAAGTTAAAAATAATAAAATCGATGCCCAATATATTTATAATGAATATAACTAGTGTAATTACTATCATTTCTTATATATTTTGTAGAAATGTGATATATAGTGCTGTAGAATTTGCCCAGAGTCTTCACTGTTCAAAAGAAAGACGTTATTTTTCACAAAAAATCAGATTGTGTTATCTTTGGCTAGGTGTCATTCAGTTATGTGCCATGTGTGATACATGCTTAGGCGATCATGTATCTTTCGATTCACAAGGAAAGCTATGAATCCTCTTCTTTTCCCACCAGCTATGGGAAAATAGCAGGACAGAAGACTTTCTATAGCCTTGGATGGTAACTAGTCTACCACAGAAAGAAATGGCAACCTACTGCGGGAAAAAATCTGCCTCGTCAGTCATGTATCAAAAGATACATGATCGCCTAAGCGTGTATTACGCTTAGCACATGACTGAATGACACCTATCCAAAGATAATACAATCTGATTTTCTGTGAAAAATAATATAACATGTCTTTCTTTTTAATAATTCTATTAACAGGGAAGACTCTCTACAAATTCTACAGCACTATATCTCACATTTGTACATAATATATAAGAAATAATAGTAATTATACTAGTTATATTCATAATGAATATATTGAGCATCGTATTTTTGTGCACAAACGGCAGTTTCCGTGATACTCTCTCGTGTAATAATAACAATAATAATTTTCTACAGTACTTGTATTATTCGCCTTTCACTTGAATAATAAATATATGCGAGAATATGATATGTACATTTTATACATGTGTATTTTTGTTGATGAAATAATACATGTGTATTTTTGTTATAAAATTATACATGTGTATTTTTATCGATGAAATAATACATGTGTATTTTTGTTATAAAATTATACATGTGTATTTTTCTCGATGAAATTATACATGTGTATTTTTGTCGATGAAATGATATATGTGTATTTTTGTTGATGAAATTATACATGTGTATTTTTGTTGATGAAATTATACATGTGTATTTTTGTTGATGAAATTATACATGTGTATTTTTGTTGATGAAATTATGCATGTGTAGGAAGTGGATAGGGAAATAAAAAGGCAAGCGTTGGTTATAGTTACATACCGATAGGAAACACTGAAGGTTTTCGAACACTGAAATTTAAGATTTTTAAATTGATTTTATAGAAGTGTCACATAGTTTAGCCGATTTCATTCAATCTCCGCATGCGTTTGTTTTGGTTGTTGTGATTATCAATTTTATTATTAAGTATCCCACATTGTGAAAATGGAAAACCTGCAAAGAAAGGTGACATGTTGAAAGTACTGGACGCAGATTTACCGTGAATGATCTTTCTAAATACTTACACTAGAGTAAACTACTTACTGTTTTAATTAAAGCAGCATTTTTAAAATGAAATTACGGTCATACTTGGCGCGCGGCTAATACATTGAGTGTGTTGTTTTGTAAAATATTTATTTTGAGTTCATATAATCTTTTATTTAAATTCCTCACGTTTTCTCCTGTGTTTTCCTAGTGACAATCATTGCAGGTTATAGAGTAAATTCATCGATGAAATGTTAGCTTATTGCTATTTTGTTTTGGATTAATTTTTATTGTTTTGAAAAACGCTGCAACAAATTTTTATCCAAGGATAAGATAAATTCTTTTTAATTATAATTGTGAATGAGTTTATAGGAAGAGAACAATAACGCGATTATTTTAGTCCGATAAAAATAAAATACTTCTAAAAGACAAAACGCTTTTATCAGAATTCTTTTTCCATTTTGTCGTGAATTTGCCTAATACTACTACTAATAATAATAATTTCGTACAGTACGTGTATTTTTCTCCTTTTGCCTGAATTATAGTAATAATAATAATAATAATAATAATAATAATAATAATAATATAGATGTAATAAGAAACTGCTGATAATGTTAACCATGATGATGCAAAAATCACGAACAAAAATGGAAAAAAGCACAAGCTAGCGTAATGTCAAAAGCACATATGAAAATGCATTCTTGTATCTCTCTCTCTCTCACACACACACACACACACACACACACTCTCTCTCTCTCTCTCTCTCTCTCTATATATATATATATATATATATATATATATATATATATATATATATATATATATATATATATATATAAGCGCATTACACAGTGTGCAAGATATTACTCCAGAGAAAGAGGAACTTACTCCAGAAATATAGGGGAGGGAGGGTTTTTGTTTAAGATGTGGGAAGGAAGAATCGAGAACAAATAAGACGTCGGGAAGGAATAAAAGACAGATCGGGTTGGAGACTTAGGGAAATACACACACACACATACACACACACATACACACACACATACACACACACATTTATATATATGTATATATATATATACGCACACATACAAACAAACATATAGATAGATAGATAGATAGATAGATAGATAGATAGATAGATAGATAGATAGATAGATAGATAGATAGATAGATAGATAGATGTGCGGGGGAGCTGATATGTAGTTATATATGTGTTTATATATGTATGTATATATGCATGTATGTATGTGTGCGTGTTTTCAAAATAGCTTTCGAATATTGCCGACATGACAGCTCGGAAGAAAAAGATGGAAATACTTTGGCAGAAACATACCGTACAAAATTCCACAATGCATTAGCCAAGCCACTAAACCTTCTATTATTTATTTATACGAATAAGAACTACCGTAGTTATCATGACATGAAAAAACGAAGAAGAAAACAACAGTGAAGAATTACGTTGCTTCCAATGACATCAAGGCCCTCTTGCCAGCATTTTCAAGCAAACCCATTCATATATACAATTCCAAGCTAATAAGTTGAAACACTAATTAGATTCCCACTATATTTTATAACGCAACTGTTTATTTCATAATAGCTAGCCATCTAATTAGTATAGTTTCCCATTAATTATCTACTGGGATCGCCCAAAAATGAATTTGGCCATGACTTAGACCCGCAAGCTGTCCTCGACTATATTCTTTTCTCTTTTTTGAGTAAGAACAACATATTGCTACCATCTGATAAAACTTTGCCATTATGCATATTTTTCTGACTTGTACCGAATCTAGATCCTATTAACAATGAAAAAGAAAATTGCTAATTATTTTTGCGTTTTCTCGTAAAAAATTATCGAAATTTTTTACCGTAATGCTAAGAAATTTATTTCATAAGACTTCATAGGTGTCAAACCATTTTTTCTAATTCGATACTGACATTGTCAATCTGAATCGTATTAATAATTACTAGCCAATGATTTCATCTTAACAGAAAAACGAATCTAAAGTTCATTTCTTTAAGGAAAACTGAAAGGTGATTTGCAAATGGCCAATTTCATTCAAGACAAGATCTGATTAAAAGATTCTAAAATAAACCGACGACAATGTTTAAATTTATAAAGATGTCTAAATTTAAAACATCAACATTATTAGTTGAAGTTTGCTTTTCGTTGGTGTCCAGGCACATTCAGAATTCTGCGAGTGCAATAGAAATCTACGTATTTCCTCGTAGCTGTTCTATCAAGTCCAAAGATTATCATCTGGTAATCAACTAAAGAATATCATTCATAAATAATTATATGATGGAGTTATCGAACCGAAATTGATATTAATCAAGTAAATAAAAAAGACTTTCGGTAATTCTTTTTATTCCGTGTAATGAAACAATGTATGCCATTATTAGAAACATTCCTTTTATAAGCACATCTTATCTGAATAGTGACTTCTGTGTTTAAGAGAATGAAATAAACTTTTTAAAAGTCGATGGAATGAGCAGTTACATCGACTGTTTCTACACAACTGACCGAAGACCTTATCGAAAGTATTTATTTGAAAATACTATTTAATAAAGTAATAATTAATTCAACGCACAAAGTTAGTTAATCAGCAAAGAAAAGAATAGTAAAAAAAAAACTCTTTGAGGGAGAAAAATTGACCTAAACCAAATATTTCAATGATCTTAACAGATAATTTGTCAAGAAATAAAAAATTAAATAAACTAGTATGGAATAGTTTTCTTGTTTGATATTTTTTAAACCTTATAAATAAAATTGCGGGCAACTTTTGCGAGAAAGAAGAGTTAATATTCTCCTCCTCAATGTTGGTCAATTTTTTAAAGTTGATGAGTAATTGAAAATATTTCCAAATTAGAATTATGTCTAATGTGAAATCAAATATTTATAGATCAGGTTCAAATCCGGACTAAGATCAAACCAAATTAGGAACCTGATGGTTTTGTTCTCAAATAATATTTGTTTACATGTAATAAAATTATGTATAATGTGAGATCAAATATTTTTAAAAATGGTTCAAATCAGTTTTAAGATCAAACCAAAATAGGAACCTGATGGATTTGTTCTCAAATAATATTTGTTTCTATGCAATAGAATTGTGTCTAATGTGAGATCAAATATTCCCAAAACTGGTTCAAATCAATTCTAAGATCAAACCAAAATAAGATCCTGATGGACTTGTTCTCAAGTCCCTTTTTTGATTTGACTCTTGTTTTCCCCAAGCAATACACAATTGAGTTGTGTATCAGCTAAAGGGCTAAAAGCATTCTAACTATTAACTTTTTCAAACGTCATGAGCATTTATTTTCTTACCTGTTCTGAAATCTGGGTTCTAGGAACAAAAATAGAATTTTGTTTTGCTTCATTTTACCTTTTTTGTACCACATAATGAAACTGTTGTGTAATAAAAACAAAACTTATGACTGGATGAGCAACGTATTTGCGTTGTGACGATCATGTAAGAACCTTCTGCTAATAGCAGCCAATTCAACATTTCCTATTTCTGTAAAACATCACATTTCATACATTGAAATGCAATTTATCCGCCCAAGTGCAGGTACTACACTTTCATTCCAGCCAAAATGTAGAAAAAGCGATTTATTTAATAATGATATGCATTATCTGTGTCACAAATTTGAAAGGAGATGGGTAGAGCCTGGTCATCAATAACTATCCTATCCTAGTTAGTTCAAATCACGACCCATCTATTCTAACAATTTACACGTGCACCATAAGAAATCATCCTTCGCCATTCGGTTCGAACATGCACCAAAATAGCGCGTTTTCACAAGGGACATGCGATATATTCATGTACAATTATTTTTTTTTAATTAATAAATTATATACAGATTTTGAATGAGTGATGAAATGCATACAATTATATGAAAAAAAGGAAGGGACCATTTTATCAAATAAGTATTTGTAAGGTAGAACCCACCCTATGAAAATGAGAATGGTCGCAGTATTCTGCTGTCGAGCAGAATCAAGTAGATCTCTCGCTAGTGGCGGAGGAGGGGCAAAAAACATGGAAGTGGGAAAGTGTAAAAAGATAAAATAACGGGAAGGTAAGGAATCTTGAAAAGGACCATAACAGAAGAGTGGGTCGGAAACAACAGTCACTCACATTAACGGTTACACTAACTTAAATAAGAGTATGGTCTGACAAGAATCAACCCTGTTGTGATTTGAAACGACCAAGAGAAGAATATCAAGTTTAGCCAGATTCACGCGAACGAGACTTGCAACAAGTACCAGTTTTTCGCTGAAATTAGCCGAAACCAATCGCTTTCAATCAGTTATGATTTTCGCCAGCGTGAGAAACACCAATTGTTTCACCCCCGACTACAGGGGCGATATATTGTCGAACTCGTAAGCGAGATTGATGGACACAAGATTTTTGGGATCGATACGAATCGTCAACTCGCTGAAATACCGGACAGTGGAAGAACACGTGTTTAGCCAGCCGTTTTCTCCAATCCACGATCACACCGGTGACAATCAGGCATGTCTGAAACCCACGTCATTAAGAGACAGCCCGTTCCGGCCCAATTGCCAAGCAAGCGTAAAATGAGATAATCCGCCACAGGCGCCCAAGACGAGAAGGAACGCAACTCATCCATCGACAAGCCAAGCCGGTTATAGAGCGGGCCGGGTGTGGCCCCCTCCACTAATGCCCGATACAATGTCTTCTTAGACCTTGAAAGGCCACTGGACCGAAGAATGACACCTAAGGCCCGACGACACTCCTTGAGGAAAGCCTTCTGACGCCGGGGTCTACGACGGCATTAAACCCCGAACTGGAAAGGTGAGATAGTGAGCCTAGGGAAGAAGTTCCTAACACTCTTTGCCCACAAAGAATACCAACCTCGAAGTTAGCCAAGTGCAGCATTACCAGCCGCTTATGACACGGACGCTGTATACAGACCCCTCTGTCTAATATTAGGCCGCCTTTCACTACAAAAGGAAGAAGAGTAGTCCCTAGAGCGCCTCCAGACGATCATCAGAGAGATGAAGTACTGAAATCGGTAATGGATAAGAGAAAAGATATGCGTGTCTCAGACTACTCTTTAAAGACAACCACCTTCTGAGCAAAGTCCGGACCAACGCTCAGACCTTTACCTGTACCTCCGACTAATTCTTCTCAAGACAAGTGTTCGGGCCGAACCACACTCCAAGAATGCGGACGGGACCGTTTGTCCAACTGAGGGGTCCTGAAAGGGAAATACCCCTCCAAGCGCCCAGCTGCAAACCGGGTGACTTATCGCGGTTAATCTTGCTCCCACTGCCGCCTCTGTAACTTTCTCGTACTGTTCAAGCGCCTTCTGCATCGCTTCAATGTCGCTGTGGGGTGACACAAAAATGGATATGTCATCGGCGTATGAGGAAACCTGGTTCGAGCCTTCCCAGTAAAACCAATTTCAAATAGGGCCGGTCAGCACTCCCTGTCCTAGAGACTGCGCAGGAGGGGCTCCATCGTCAGAACATAAAGTAGGGATGTAAGCGGACAAGCCTGACGAACCGACCGCGAATGCGCCAAGGCGATCGACCACTTTCCATTCACTTGTACTACAAAATTGTGGAAGCGATACAGCAGGATAATCCACTCACAGAAGTTGGACAACATCCAGGTACTAATGGTCTACACTGTTGAATGTCTTGGATTGTTCCAAGTACATCAGCTCGACTTCTACACCCTCTACGACCGTACGGACCAGATGCAGATTGCTCTGAATTGTTCGGCCGTTCACAGCACAAGTCTTCTCTGGCCCCAACAGAAACTTGGAAACTGACTGGATGGTCCTCCAAATCTTTAACTCTGCGTTTAGCAGAGTTATTGACCTGTAATCGTGTAATGGCTATAGCGACCACAATAAAAGTTCAATATTTCATTACACAGTTCTTCGGTGACATTAAAGGAAAATTCCGTTGGTTTTGATGTAAAAATGTTTTCCATAAAATCTTCAATCTAGTTTTGGTTAGAGACAGTTTTCCCCATCAAAGTGTTTTACCACAATCGAAAAATTAATAATGAGTTGGTACAGTTTCAGGTGAATATGGCGGGTGGACTAGAACAGACCAACCGAGTTCCAATTTGTTTCCGAGTTATTATTACTGTGTGCAAAGAGAATAACCGTCTTCCTTTAATCCACTGTATATGCTGCCATTAGCGTATATAAAGTGTTAGTGAACTCGACTTTATTCTTAACTGGAACATATTATTGGTAGAAAGGACGATATATTCGTCATTATAATTGATTCTCAATACTTATGACACAACCTAATATTTATTACGCTTTCCTGACAATTTCTGAGATTCCTGTTAAGTAGTAGAGAAGTTATGACAAGTGGGGCTAGTTTATTCTTTTAGTGGGTCATCTATTTATATTTTAAATATAAAGATACCAATAAGTGTTAAAAAAATATAATTCATTTTTAATTACTGAGACAATAAGTATTTGGATTAACGATATGTATGATGCTTTTATATTTTACCATATTAAAACCCAAAATTACTATTACGACATGTTGAAACTGATCGACGCTTAAATATCAATTATATAACTTTTGAGTGGATCGCTGGAGACGTCGGGTAAAATTAATGACTGAATGTCTTATAAGGCATTCTAAATTGTTTATTTTAAATTTGAAAAGGGGCGTATTCTCCTTAAAAAGAGGTCGACCAGAACGAAACACAATCTTCGCTAATAAACAAAGAATGAAAATAAGACTGAAACTAAACAGAATCAAATAACATCCTCTCCCTCACAATAAAAGAAAAGAATGTCACTGTCGAATTTCTGTATACACGTCGAAAACACTATCAAATTTATAGTCTTATTTTAATGTTCTTAATGTTTCTTCTCACTTTCCATAGAAACAGATATACAAATGACAAGAGACAAGAAAATTGACGAAATTTATGCTATGTCAATAAAGAAAAAGAAAATCAGATAATGTATATTTCGTAAAATTTATTTTCGTTAGATATTTAATTCCGTGCACGGATATGCAATCTAGTGATAAGATTTATCTATTTTCTGTTTCTTTTAATTTATTTGATTCTTTTATTCCCTACATATTTTACATGAACACACCCTAGCTTTATAGCCCCCTATATATATTTGTGTGTGTGTGTGTGAGTGTGTCTGTGTGTGTGCGTGTGTGTGTTCGCGTTCAAATTAAACATTTTACATGAGTTATCCGTACTTCTGCTACTTGTCGCATAACCAGTGACTCGACTGATTTACATGTCTCATAGCCGAGGGGATATATAGGATCCTCGAAGAGCACTTCGTCAAGTATCTGAAGCCACCCTTGCTCATTTGCAATACCACTGTCATTTGTGTGCAATAGCAGGCCAGATAAATATCGTTTGAGGAGTCTAAACAGATTACAATATAAAGTGTCAAGTCAGGATTTTGCGTTATGTAAAACAACGTTATCATATTGACGGAGCAATACATATGTGATTTCCACTCAATTGTCCTTGCATCCAAATAAATGGCACTTTCCGTTATTCTATCTTCTTGTGAAAGATTTCATGCACCATCGACTTGAGAAGATTAAGTTCTACAGCTATATAATGAAGTTTGCACCATCTGAAGTTTAATTATCAATATATAGAGTAATTCTTCTGTTGCTGAGGAAGATGGACGCCTAAGGTGATGCTCGACTTGTAGATCAGTACACACTTCTGTAACCGCACTACACCAGTCCAATATCTGTCTCCTGCTCATTATTTGTTTGACATAAATAGCAACAGGTTCACAGTGAATTTTGTTTGTATTTCTTTCTCTTAGCATAGAAAATTATTTCACATCTCGTCTGTGTGTTTGTCTACTCTTTTATGGTAAGAACAATGTATTGGGACATCATATACACAATGTTCTTCTATATACCGTCTCCATTCAAGATGTTGGCGAGCATGGCTCTCCACAATTTTCTCTCATTTGTAGTTCTTAATAATAAAATCTTACTTTTTGTTGTCTCCTAAACATTGTTCCGCCATCCGTTTATTCAAGCTCGCTAATATGGTTATGTGTTGCTTTCCTCTGTCCCGCTTGCCTTCAATCAGTCCTGTGAGTTACAAATTCTCCAAGTCCTCTTTCCTCGTTATGTGCCCTAGAAATTTCGATTGCCTCTGCCTGACCTTAAGTATAAGTTTCTTTTTTTATAATTTTCCCTAAAAATTCGTCGTTGCTCACACATTAGGTCCATCTCAGCATCCTTATGAAAAAGCATATTTTGTTTGCTTCAAGTCTCTTCTTCATCTGTGAAGAGGTTTTCCAGCATTCACTGCTATATAGGAGGACAGTTATTGCATAGCAATTCAGTACCCTTTTCTTTGCTTCTAATGAAATATATCCGTTCCTTTTGTTAACAGCCATGCATTTTGTTTTCTTGCAATTGATGTTTAGTCCTTCGTTCTCGCTTTCCTTAACTACCTTCTGTAGGAGTTCTTGCGCTGTCAACACTGTGTCATCTACATATCAATGTTGTTTCAAAAATTATTGCATAATTGCATTATTTTTAATTAATGTCTTTCGAAATGTTATAATAATCTGTACCTTGAATTCAAACATCCATTAAATTTGCGGGAGAATAGTACCAAATAGTATATATAATGCCTCGTATATATAATGTATTGTTATATATGCAATCTATGTGTATATGTAATGTTATATAGTAATGTGTGTATATATATATATATATATATATATATATATATATATATATATATATATATATGTGTGTGTGTGTGTGTGTGTGTGTGTGTAATGTAACTATTCCATAAAAAACTTTAAAAATCCGTATTCTTACTGAATAGGCACAATGCAATAAAAGTCAATACGCGAAAGACAATGACGCGATAAATAAAAACATTAAACTGACAACCTAACCATCAACAAAAATCTATGAAAATGGGTAATGTTTACCGAAAGTGCTTAGACATAGGAATATATATTTACATAAACGAACCAGAAATCAGAAAAATGATTAAAAACATTAAAAATGAAATCAAGAACTTTTATTGCTTTTTGTCAAATATGCATTAATAAAATGACTTCCCAAATACACCCAACATATATATATATATATATATATATATATATATATATATATATATATATATATATATATATATATATATATATATATATATATATATATAACCTGTGTATTTAGGCAGTAAATATTCCTTACCTCAAATATTATTAAAAACAACAAATATTTTGTGTCGATTAATTTTAATGAGCCTCTTTTCCAAATTACGTGTAATTCTTCTTAGACAAGGAGAAAATTCCGTCTGAAATTGTCCGAAAATCATTTCGAAAGACATATGAAAGTCGAAAGCTTGGACCAAATTTCTTGTACTGGCGGGAGAATTATTCGTAATTTGTAAAGGTTGATCATTAAAATTAATTGACACAAAATGACTGAGGTTTGTAATATATATTTTTAATACATATTTATTTTAATATATATAAGTTAATATATATATATATATATATATATATATATATATATATATATATATATATATATGATTGTATGTGTGTGAGTGAGTGAGTTTGTGCGTGTGTGTGTGTTATTACAAATGTTATAACTCTTGGAAGAGTGACACCAGAAAAGGACAATGCAAATGGCATCGAAGCTGACATTCATCGCCCCACTCTTCCCTTCGAAAACTATCATTAAGCTTGTGGACAGCACAATACCCAAGCAAATGTTATAAGTCGAGTTGATGTACGTCACTCGACCCCAGCATAAACCAAGGAAGCACATCAAGGACTGTTTAATAAAGTGTCTTGCAGCCTGCCATATAGATCATTAGTGGGAAACTGTTTGAAAATAAGTGGAGGCTTACAAATAATAAAAGCATTAAGATCTTCCCAGAACATGCAATGAGTTTGGAAAATGTCAAGCTTTCTACTGAGTTTCATGCAGCCTGATATATAGAAAAGCTTTAGTGGTTACCTGTCTTTGATCAAAGCAATTGGCGGTGTATAATTCATGATGGCACTAAGATCTTCCAAGAACATGCAATGATTTGAGAAAAGTCAAGGGTGCTACTCAGTTTAATACCATCTGATATATAGAAGAGTTTGAGTGATTACCTCTCTTTGATCGATGTAATTGGCGGCGTACATTTCATGATGGCACTAAGATTTTTCAATAATAGGCAATGAATTGGGAAAATGTCAAGCGTGCTACTCAGTTTCCTGCAGCCTGGAATATACAAGATATTGAGAAGGGAAATTTCTTTGATCGAAGACACGACTTACAATTCATGAAAGCATAAATATTTTCCAAGAACATGCAGTTAGTTGGGAAAATGTCAAAAGTGCTGCAAAGTTTCTTGCATTCTGATATATAGAAGATCTTGAGTAGGAAACTGTCTTTGATCGTCGTAAGTCGAGGCTTACAATTCACGAAAGCATTAAGATCTTCCATGAACATGCAATGATTTGGGGAAATATCAAAAGTGCGACTAATTTTCTTGCAGCCTGACATATAGAAGATCATGTGTGTGAAACTGTCTTTGATCGAAGTAAATGGACGCTTACAATTCATGAAAGCATTAAAATGTTCCAGGAAAATGCAATGAGGTAAAAAGTTAAGCGTGTTACTCAGTTTCTTGCAACCTGACACATAGAAAAGCTTGAGTGGTTGCCTGATTTGATCGAAGTATGTAGCGGTGAATAAATCATGAAGGCAATAATATCTTCCATGTACATGCAATGAGTCATGAAAATGTCAAGTGTGCTAAGTGTGTTTCTTACAGCCTGATATATAGAAGTTCTTGTGTAATTACCGGACTTTGACCGAAATAAGTGGCGGTGTACAATTCATGAAGGCAATAAGATCTTCCAAGAACATACAATGAGTTGGGTAAATGTCAAAAGTGCTCTTAAGTTTCTTGTAGCTTCTCATATAGAAGACCTTGAGTTCTTACCTCTTGAGTGATTACCTCTCTTGGGAAAATATCAAGCCTGCTACTCAGTTTCATACCGCCTGACATATAGAAGATCTTAAGTGGGAAACTCTCTGCGATCGAAGTAAGTGGAGGCGAACAATTCATGAAGGCGCTAAGCTCATTCAAGGACATTCAATGAGTTGGGGAAACGTCAATCGTGCAGGAAATTGGAAATCATTGATTCAGTGTTCCAGACATTTACCCGTGATGAATGTGAAAGGATATATCTTCCCACTGCAGGCTTCGTTAGCCAGAAGATTCATAGTAATAGACATTACTACGCTGGAAATAACTTAACATGTGAAATGTTTCAGTAAACCCGCAGAAAATGTTCCATTTTGTCCGTCATATGATAATACATGAGCAAGCTGAACAGTTCAGGCCCTGTACAAAACAACTTTCACATCTACAATAACCTTGACAAGTGCATTGCTGTCTTCCATAGATAACTAAAAACCTTGATTAAACATTTCAGCAATGGCTCTGCTCGTTTAACGTGTGGACGGCCACAATACACACACATATACATGATCATTAGTATTAAAATATTGTGATAAAAGCACCAAATTGTATTACGTCTTCTTTGTATAAACTTATGCTTTAGAAATATTATTTTTAAGTATTTAAATTGTGTTGCTTACGTACATCTATATTTGAATAACTGGGGATCATTTCGAAAACGCACGAGATATGTATACAACGATCAATAGAGGTAAAAAAATAAATAAAATCTGTAAAAAGAAGTAAATTCTTCCAACGATGATATTAAGTCGTCGCTACTATATAAACTCATTTCCAATCATAAACGGTAATCTTTCAGTATTCAGCCTACCGAGCATATTTCTCTCAAAAATAATCAATGAAGTCATTGTCTCAAACGCTTTCATAATTTTCTCTAGTGATTACCCCGTTTCCATTTGTCAAGACGGCGCTGCCTGATCGATAGCGTGTCGTGAGGAATGGTCATTTTAATTACATTAGAATGACGACCTGAGGGACATATAGAAGTAGATTACGGGCCCGATTGTCCTTAAGGTCACTCGTGCTTATCGAGATGTAAAGATGAGCATCGAGACTTGGTACAAAGTCGAAGTGGGTCATTATTTTATTTAAACACACCAGTGTCTGCGTTCGTGCACATGTATGCACGCGCAGGAACATACGCTGGGGAAATATATATTTCTAATGCATTTATGTCAATGCTTGTTTGTAAAGAGCAAAAGCTTCTCTGGCCATCCAAATCCTGACTTAAATATGATTGATACGAGCGTGTGTTTGCAATTGTTACAATTTGGCATTTTCTCATTTTATTTCTTCCAAATTCATAATTTTTAAATTATAAAATAAACTAATTAATGGTAAATGAATAAATGGTAAAAACGCTGAAAAGAAGTTAAATTATGGGTGTGATTGGATATGGATTAAGTTGATTGTGATGCGTCATTTTGGTAAGTGGGAAGGGTTTGCCTACTTGCATTCGAAATCAACACTCAGACATTAGGATTTTACTGAATACTTTTTTCTGGCACGGGTAGAAAATACGCAGATATTTCAAATACGAGACATAACCATCTCCTAAGCAGGTTTGGGCGTCGCGAAACTACTACATCAAACAGAATCGGCAAACCACATTCGAATTTCAGTCGAAACTCTGTTTATTGACTGTGTAATAATACTTTGGAAAGCATGGATTCATGTTTTGCTCCATAAAACTGAATGTGAAATTTACTCTCTAATTTAAAGCCGACAACAGTTCCACTATTTGAGCATCAATAGAGTAAATATTTTTCTGAATAAATTAAAGACTTACAGCTATATCATGTTGAAACATTGGTTCTCGTGCGATCACCGAAGTTAAGCAACATCGAGCCTGGTCAGTACCTGGATGAGTGACCGCGTGGAAATGTCAGATGCTGTAAGTTTGTATGTACGAGTATGGATAACGACTCGGAATTGGAAATCGGAGAGCTGATTTCCAGTTCCAGTTGTGTTCGTTATATTTACCCGCGCAAATACCCCATGGGAAAAGCATGAATCCACCTCTTCTCTCTCAGCTATGGGGGAGAAGAGGCGGAAGTAGAACGTGTATCAATAAATCATTATCTCAAAAAAATCTTACAATCTAGAACTGGTTTCTTGCTTGAAAAAAGATTGAAAAACCATAAAAAATACATCAAATAATCAATCTAAATAATTTATAGTTAATTCCAAATTATATATAGTTATATTCGTATATTTACATTTATAGTAGCTTTACCTCTTATGTACCGTATCCCTTCGGGTCGTTTTGTGATTTGGACTCGCCTCAATTTCCTGTCTCTTGTAGCTCTTAATAACTTTTGTCTTTTTGCCATCTCTCTCATACCCTGCTCCGCCATACATTCACTCAAGTTTGGAAGGTAGGTTGTGCGTTGTTTTTCTCTGACCCTCTTGCCGTTAATCCGTCCTGTGAATATCAAAGTTTCCAAACCATCCTTTCTCATTATGCGTTCCAGAAACATCAAATGTCTCTTCCTCTTTGTTCCCATTTTCTCCAAAATTTTATTGCTCAAATGTTCAGTCCATAGTATTCTCAGCATCCTTCTGTAGAACCACATTTTAATACCATATCGGAAAACTGATACTACATAACAGTTCAGTACTATTTTCTTCGTTTCTAACTACTTTATAACTCGTTAATATAGGATTGCATTCAAATTTTATTCGTGAATAATACTTTAGATTTGTGGAGAAACAGTATCTTACATGTATCAGTATACAAACACGATGCACTTGTATTTTTAAAGTACGATGCTACTAACTAATGGTTTGGTGAACTTGAGGCACGAATGGTTTCCTCAATGAAAAATATACATAAAATATTTGTTCTGTTTGCAACTTAATACAGTATATATTTTCTAAAAGTTAGAAGCAAAGATTACCTCATAGTTAATATTTACTCTTAGCAGTTAGAAATAAATGCAATATCTTCGCGTATATCCTTTAGATTGGCTACTTTTGTCATTTAAATGTAAGTCCTTGCAGTTTTTTATAAGAATTAAGATAATGGCTTCGGGTTTTAATACTACATATAAGGTTATAGAGGTTCTGTATTTTCCCTTGTGAATTCAGTGACATAAAAACTATTATATGCCATCTAATCCAGTGTATACATTTTATAGATTTTACAAGTACTTATCTATTCTCATATTCGAGAGTAAACATAACAGGATAAAGAAAGCTATTTTCTCAAGCTGACATATACATCAAATGAATATCAAATTATTATAAAATGATTCTTGATTTCTTACATTTAACGTTATCAATAGAGATGGAAAATCTGAAAGGTTAATGGAATAGCAAAAAGTAAAATCTTCTGTACAAAGTTCAAACGCCATTCGTGGTTAGTAATATTCATTTCACACAATTAGTCTTGTAAAAAACATGAACTTACTTCTGTCTCAACAGTAGAAAAAGAAGATGACAGAGAGGTACCACATACCTTAACAAAAATGTTTTGTTACTAACAGAAATGAATGATTGAAAATGGCGAAATATCTTGAAAAGAAATATCTTGTCAATAACAGACGTCGATAACTGTGAGAGCAAATATTTTGATAAAATTATCTTGTCGCTAAAAGTACACGATAACTGAAAATGGTCAAATATCTTGATAAAAAAATTATCATCACTAACAAAACTCATTGAAGGAAAATATGATGATGTTATGACAAATTTTCTTCTCACAAAGAGACTACGTTGATTGACAAAGGCCATACACCATGGCAAAATAAATCTTTAGACTAACAGATCTTGATGTCAAAATGAGGCCAGATATTTTGAAAGATATATCTTTTCACTAATACATCTAGATGTCTGATAGAGAACAAATATACTCACAAGAGATGTCTTCTCGCTAAAAGAAATCGATTACTGAGAATGACTAAGGTTTTTAAAAAAATATCTTCAGACAGAGATCAATAACAGTGTGATTTTTTTTAGAAAAATGACTTGTTAAGGCTTGTGACTACAATGTCAAAGAGAAGTCAAACATCATGAAAAAAAGGAATTCGCTGTCGAAGAGAGACCATGTTAAGGGGTCTCCCCTTTTCACACAAATGGACTCACACAAGGTATACATATACTACTACCAGTGAATACCCGAAGAGTAAAGGTGTCGACACGGAATTATTCGCCAGATTCGGCGTCGTGAACTGCTTGGTAACTGATAACGGTACACAATTTACCTCCAGTGACTTCAAAGAATTTTGTGAGACATACCAAGTAAAGCATATCAAGATAGCTCCGTACCACCCGAGGTCGAACGGACAAGCCGAAAGATTCGTAGACACACTATAAAGAGCTTTAAAAAAAGCCGAAGATGTACCGACGGAAAAAGCGATACAGCAGTTCCTTCAGGTATACAGAATAACACCTAACGGGAACACACCATCTGGTCTTTCACCAGCGGAATTGATGTTTGCCCGGAGAATACGGTCTGTGTTTGATAAATTATTGCCAAACAAGAACAAAAACCAGTATAGACCTATTGTACCAAAGAGATCATTTAAACCAGGAGAACAAGTTTACTTTAGAATGTTCAGAAACAATATGGCTTACTGGGAGCCTGGCACAATAATTAACAGACTGAGAAATGTGATGTACACAGTACAAGGCGAAAAGTTTGCCCATAGAAGACATATTGACCAAATATAAAAAAGACGGGTTGAGGAGCCAAGCTCGTCACCTGCAGAAAATGACGACTCAATGGATGCAATCTTTGAAGCTTTTGAGATTCAAAGACCACAGGAAGATACAGAATTTAGAAGGTCAAACAGGAAGACATAATTTACTGAACCTCTGATCATCAACCATAAGGGAAAAAAATACTAACTCCCTATCTAAGGAGGGTGGTGTTAAGAGGTCTCCACTTTTCACACAAATGGACTCACCCAAGTTATGCATATACTACTACCAGTGAATACCCGAAGAGTCAAGGAGTCGAGACGGAACGACAGAAGAGTAGTAGAGTTCAGTAGTAGTAGAGTAAGTCACACACAGAGACGGCGGCAAGCGTCACAGTTAGCGAGCACGTAGACTCAGTTAAGGAGTCATACTGCGATACTTCAATACCAAGACTGTATATATATATTAGTGCTACTAACCCTCATTACTGGATCTACTAACCCGTATTACCAGTTTGTATTATTACGTTAATACATTTATTTTCCTTATCCATTCCTGGCGTTTGTTATTCATTGATATCGGATTCATCCCGGAATCCACAACAAATTGGCGACGAGGAATTCGAACTCACACGGGAAGGAAATCGAAACAAAATTCTCCCTCGTTGTCCACAACAAATTGACGAAGATGTATTCGAATTCACGCATAAAAAAAAGTTTCCTTTGCCGTTTTTTACCACGGAACGACAGAAGAGTAGTAGAGTTCAGTAGTAGTAGAGTAAGTCACACACAGAGACGGCGGCAAGCATCACAGTTAGCGAACACGTAGACTCAGTAAGGAGTCATACCGCGATACTTCAATACCAAGACTGTATATATATTATTGCTACTAACCCGCATTCCTGGATCTACTAACCCGAATTACCAGTTTGTATTATTACGTTAATACATTTATTTTCCTTATCCATTCCTGGCATTTGTTATTCAGTGATATCAGATTCATCCCGGAATCCACAACAGGCCATATACCTTGAGAAATTATGTCTTCTAACAGAACAGATATCTTGAAGAGATTATTTTCTCACTGACAAATATCTACTACTGAGATTGGCCAAATATCTTGACAAAAATCTCTTGTTACTAACAAACCTCGATAAATGAGAGTAGCGAGATATCTTGAATATATCTTGGTACTAACAGAAATCGGTGTGTTAGAGTGGCCGAAAGTCTTCACAAACATTTTATTGCTAACAGACATGTATGAATAAGTGTGGCCATACATCTTGACCAAAGGCATTTTGTTCCTAATAGACATCTATGATGAGAGTTCGCAGATATTTTGATAAAGAAATATTGTCACTAACAGGCCCCCACCCCGACGAACGTGGTTTGCTCGATATTTCTCGCTAATAGAAGAGGACAATAACTGACAGTAGCCAGATATATTGACAAAGCAATTATTCTTACCAACAAACCATGATAACGAAGAATTATCATTTCGCAAAAATTGAGTATAAGAATGAGTAGATTAAAATACTTTGTTACCAAAAGATATTGACACCTGAGAATGTTCAGATATTTCGATCAACGATTTCTTCTGACAAAGGAACCTCAATGACTGAGAATGGCTACATATAATGACAAAAATTATCTTCTCACCTGAAGTTGATGATTGAGTGTAGTTAGATATTGTGACAAGAATGTCTTCACACTTGCCGATATTGATGAAAATGAGAGATCAGATATTCTGACAAAAATATGCTGTCATTAGCAGTGCAGACAGCGACGTCTAAGAACGACCAGTTTTCTTGACAAAATATAACTTCACATTGACAGATATCGATGTCCAAGAAGAAGCCAGATATCTCGGCAAAATATGTTTTCTGGTTAACAGACATCGAATCTAAGAATGTTCAAATATATTGACAAATATATCTTGACACTGATGACTGAAGATGGTCAGATGTCTTGACAGTATATTTCTTCTTAACAATCCTAGGTTAATGATAGTGGCTAAATATGATAAAATATATGGTGTCAGAAAAATATATCGATGAATGAGTGTGGTGAGATAGATTTACTAAAATATTTTGTGATCAACAAGCATAAATGTTGAGAGAGGGAAATACCTTGACAAAAATACCTTGTCAATTACACACCTCGATGGTTAACCATAGCCATACTTTGACAAAAATAACTTCTCAATAGCAGACTTAGAATTAGAGTGATAAGATAATTCGACTAAAGGTTTGCAACCGTTCAGGTATTTTTTCTCAACAATTGACCCACATAACTAAAAAAAATGTTAGATATTTTGACAAAAATGTATTTTCACCAACAGACCTCGATACCTGAGAGAAGTCCAATATATTGACGAAAAATGTCTATTAACTAACAGACCTCTCTGTCTTATATAGAGCAAATATCTTGTGAAAAGATGTCAATTCAGATCTGGATGACACGGAATGGCCCGATTTGTTGGAAATTGTTTTACTAAAAGATATAGATGAGAGAAAACTGATATCTTGACAAAATCTCACATGAAAAATTGTATTTTACATATTTCACCTGGACACGTACCCAATTCAAAAATATTAAACTGTAATCGAATCTGTTTTGTCTGTACTTTGAGTTGGATATTTTGAGGAATTAAGCAGAATCCACTATACACAAGAAAGTTTTGTTTCCATAGGCTCTGAAATATTAAATTTATTTATTCAGAACATATTTTTAAATTAAATTTGGTCGTTTTATGATACAAAGTTAAATTAATACATTATGTTTCAAATAGGAAATAGTTTGAGACAATGTTGCACGCCGAATCGATATTCGGGTTCCAAGTCCAAAACGGCGAAATTACGTTCAAATGAAATATGTTGGTTGAAGAAGAAAAATATAAAACCAGATTTATTGTTTGCTAACTTCTTTAGATTGTTTCATTCATATGCATAAATGAAAGACCACAAAATAATGACTACTCTTATCGCCATCCTACAAATATTGTACATTTGGGACTTCGTACAAAATGATAATGTTTACTGTACGACTGCGTAATGTGAAGTTTTGCGGATAAGAAAAGTATTTATGCGAATGGGTCAGTAATTGGTGATTAGTCTAGGTTAAAAAATAGGATAACGAATACCAGCTGCCTCTTTCTTCCTTTTAGGCCTTGTGTCATACTATGTAAGTTTTGAAATATATATATAAATATATTCAGAAGTTATGGTTTAACCTAATAAAATATTGAATCTGCAGACTGTTCGTGAAATCTGAAGGTTGCTTTCTTGTGCTGAAGCCTGCACTAAATATCCTTTTTGTAAGGATAATAGTTCAATGAAATTTAAAATAAAGTTCCATTATTTTATTTCTTTGATCAGTTGTGAATTTCTCCAGAGGGAATTTACGGATGTTAATTTAAAATCTGAAAAGGAAAGGTGGGACATTATTAACAGAAATATTAATTTAGGTTCTAAATCCCTTGATTAATTTTCGCAAAGTTTGCATTTATATAGTTGCAGATATGCGTGCGTCTATATAAAGATTTAAATTATATTACATATGTAATTTTCTGCAAAATGATATTAATAATTTTCTGAAATATTATTTCATATAGAAATGAGAATACAGAATAATACATGATATAAATGTAAAGCGTCTTATTATAATGTTGCTTGTTTCTCCTTTAGTACGACCGTTAGGCTCTGCCAACGCCTCATAAATAATGGACTATTCCGTTTTGAAAAGGCGAAAAGGACGATTCAGAGACGCTACTTGGCTTCAGCGAGAAAAGAAAGAAAGAATATAAGCGTTTAATGTCTCCTGCCAATACCTCATAAATAATGGACTATTCTGTTTTGCTCGAAGAAAAGACGGAAAAGATATAGAGACTTAGTTTGAGTAAGAAAAGAAAATAAACAGAGAAAAAGAAAGAAAGAAAACAGAAAAGGATGAAGTCTGTTTCAGTGAAATGGAAAAGTTGACAATTACAAATCTTTTCCTTTGTACTCTCTTACTTCTTAAAATAACGAAAAGCATTCATATTTGTAACTGTAATTGCCATATTTTGTTAAAGTTGTTAAGCAAAAATATTTAAAACGATGCAATAGGGGAATTTCTGCAGATATTTTATTGTCGTAGAACTCACCATGAGCTTATTCACTTATTACCTTAAGAATTAAGATACATCAAAATATTAAAATAGCAAAACCGTGAAATTCTCACGGTTCTTTCTAGTAACTTAATAATATATATAACTTATTGTTAATTGTGCTTATATCCACATATATTTATTAATGTCTATATTTACACAATATTTGATTTTATCGATTGAAAATTATTCATTTATCGATAGTTGTGGTAAATAGTTGAAGATCTGTTCCTATTTTCGTCATCTTGATATGAACAAAATGAAGAGCTGCCAAATGTGGTCCCAAATACCAGCAGAAGAGTATTCTAAGTTAATACCTTTGTGAATGTGACTTTGGTCAACAATGCTATGCGGTCAATCAAGATTTATAGGCCTTACTTTTGCCGATTAGTTTCTCGAGAAAGGCCAGATGGCTTGCATGTTATTATGACGTGATAATAGAGTCTTTTTTACAGTAGTATCCTATCAGCTGTATACAACCAAAGATGGGGCATCGTTGCTGATGGGAGAAAATCATGGATAATGATAGGGGCAGGAGTGGGGTTTTAAAAGGCAGGTAAATGTGTTTAAATGGAGGTCAGGTGGTCGCTGAAAGAAGACAAAAATGGTCAGGGAGAGCAGATGGGCTGAGAAGTGTAAAAATAAACATAAAATGAGGGTCAAAGGTAAAGGCCGGGTGATTTATGGCAGGTTGGAGAATAAAAGATTCGAGAGAGAAGTTTACTGGTTAAACAAGAAATTGTCTTGTGCGGTTGTGAGAGCGTCCATTTTTGTTAGATACAATCTACTTTTGTTTTGTTCCAATAGGTGTGTGTATTTGCATGTCATTTGTATATGAATATATACATTTTTTCTGTTTCTGTTTCTTTTCAACTGTTTCATTTCTCTATTGTTTCTTTTACACTCGAGCACGCGATATTTTAAAAGAAACGGATTCTGATCATTTTTTTCTACTTAACATTTTTAAATGCCAGGACATATTTCTTTTTCTTTAATATACATTAATTATCATGACTTCATGGAAAGATAATGGACTATTTCACCACTGCTTTCTCCGTGGTTTAGAATTCAAAATAATTCTTCTTTTAAATTTATTTTAGTAATTAATGTTAACTGCTTAAAGTGAGAGTTTTATCATTTCATCCCAAGCATAGCGAAAGCCATTGAGATGCAAGGGGTTACTGAGTGTTAGTGAATATGAGAAAAAACTCTAATAAAGAGAGAGAGAGAAAAAAGAACAAGGATTAAGAAGACAGTAGATCACGATTGACATTACATTTAATTTTTTGAAGTTTAACGTTGACTCAGAAGCCTGAAGCTGGGAGAGAGTTCCACAAGCAAGTAATACGACAGAATAACATGTTAAAAACAATTACATCCCGCCATTTCAACTGTAAAAAGATAAAACCTTGTAAACAATACAGTACTGCGCTTAAATTAATTAAATCTATGTACCAAAGAGGAAAGATCATCCGGACAATTACCATGAAAGTATTTATAGAAAAGGTACAGGGAAGCTACGTTATGGCACTGGGAACATGACTGAAGGCGAGATGCCAGGTTAGGACAAATAACATTGCAGATTCATCTTTGGATTTTATCTAGAATCTGTAAATATGTAGCAGAGGTACGAGATCAGATGTGGCATCAGCATTCAAATCAGGATAATTGCGCTTTTAAATGTGGGCTATTATTTTCAGTTCAACACAGTATGGTTCTTTCATAAAAATTCAAAAAAATAAAATTATGCTGCTAGGATCTATCTATCTATCTATCTATCTATCTATCTATCTATCTATCTATCTATCTATCCCTATAAGAAAATAGATAGATAGATAGATAGATAGATAGATAGATAGATAGATAGATAGATAGATAGATAGAAAAAGACCCATTTGACTTTACAGGAAGTCGACAACTACTTCTTTGTACCAAATCTTACCTTCGCTTGAAAGAGGAAGAATTTTCTCAAAACATCTTTAGGATAAAAAGAACAAAATTAAAGAATAAAAAAAGGTTTTATTTAATGTAAAAATTTCTTCTTAGAACCCGAAATAATTTAATTATATGGACAAGTACTTCACTGATTTTCTGACGGACTTCAAAATATCTAAGATTATACATTTACCGGATTTTAACGTTAATATAAAAAAGCTTCAACGCACATTTTCATATCTTTAAATTATGTGGAATAACAGAATTTAAATTATATATGAATTAAATTGTTAAATACTATAGCAACATAATTTTGTCATGTTTGAATATTATCCAAGCCATTGTTGAACTTGTATATGTAACTAGTATTTTACATATTTGTAGGTCAATTGATTGTGTGCAGAAATTTTTAGGGCTCTCTATATCTTCTATTTTTTTCGAATATGTGGAAAATTGTTTTTTTTGCGGGAGACTTTTTGTAAGAGTAGAATATCAGAAGTGACATTTGAGGTTTATGATTTTCATTTTTATAATTACTTCGTTTGTAGTTGATATAATTTTAGTTATTAAAACGAGAATTCTGAAAAATAAATATAATCAACTGATGCTTAACCCCATGAATCTTTGTTCAAACAACTGAACTCATTGTTTGTGTTACAGATGTTGCTGCTACAATGTTTCGGCTGATCCATTCTAAGCCTTCTTCACATTGATAAATTGCAAAGAAATTCTCGAATTCTCTATCCATATTACAAGCAGTGTGAAATTTAAACATATAAGTTTTTAAAAAATTATAAATTAGAATTAATCAAATATAAATACGTGCGGTATTATGAAATTATTTAATTCCACAATATCAAAAGAAAAGTAATGAGTGAATAATACAAGTATAAATGATATATTTCATATTGTAATCAAACGGTAAAAAGTATCATAAACATTTTAACATAAAAAAGAAAACCCCTAACGGTTCTAAGTGAATTAAAAAGTAATGTTTTCCTTGAGTGAACATCTCTCTGTATATAAAAGAAAACCAAACAAAAACCCGTATCAGATTTCAGTATTAAACAGTAACCTGGCGCCAGAGTCGGGGGTCCATTGCTAAATGAAATAAGCTAAATTCCTTTGTGGCTATCAAATTTCCGCACACCTTCCGTATCCACTATCTTGGCTCGTAAAGAAAGACAAGAAATCGTTGAGACAAGTGAAGTGGTCTGGACACTGATGGCCGTATTCAGATGACTGCTGCTCTTCTCACTCCTTCGGCCATGTAGCGATCTTCTCAGCAAGAAAAAAAACCTCCCTTTCTCTGTGGTCTTTCCGTCCGTTCGTCTACAAGCTTCTCCTTACTCTGATCTTTTCGCTGGACGTGAAATAGAATGAACAGATGTTCCGCTAAGCGTAGATAGGAAATGTCATGGTTGAATTGCTTTTACAGTGTACTTACAATATGAGTATTATGATGCCTTGTGCTGTCCGTTCGAACTTAGCAGCACACAGAGATATAGGCAAAGGGAAATTAAAAGAGAGAAAGAAACAGAGTGAAAGAGAAAGAAAAGAGAGAAAGAATGAAAGAAAGAAAAATGAAAGAAAGAGAGAATACATAACAAGATTCATATCAACTGACCTATCTACCTATCTTGACCTGCAGAAAATCTTCGCCTCTCCTCACAATACAGAACAGACATCTATTTTCGCTTCATAACCTTTTCTATTAAAACACGCTTCTTAACCTCATTTTTTCGACCACGCCGATCTTCACTGGTTTTAAAAATCTACATTACAAATTTATTAGATGTAATGGGAATTGGCTTTGTCTGTACAACCTTACGAGTCGTTAGAGAATTTCTAGACACAGTTATATATATATATATATATATATATATATATATATATATATATATATATATATATATATATATAAACATGCTCTCTCCCAGAAACTGTAACTAAGGTCTGCTCAGCATAGATTCAGTATAAACCACGGGTGGACTATGTGGATGTTGAATGTGCCTGAGCTAGCGTCTGCAATGCTATATTGAAGACAATCGCCCAGGCACATTCAACAATGTCAATATTCAATATATATATATATATATATATATATATATATATATATATATATATGATATTATTAGTAGTATACAATAATAGCTGGCCACTCATATTCTAGGAGACACTCGCTCAGGCACATTCAACACCCACATAGTCCACCCGTGGTTTATACTGAAACTATGCTGAGTAGACCTTAGTTACAGTTTCTGGGAAAGAGCGTGTTATCTAGAATGATCAACAATTTGAACAACACCAGCATACACAAACTCTCTATCGACGGTCCCATTTGTTCCATCATTTCAGTCCCATGGCTTGGTTTTCAGGCATTTTCTTACTTTACCTCACGCTGGGATCGTCCCTCTCCTTCCTGACAAATCGACAAGAGTGGAATTCGAACCAGGGTTTCATGGTCAGAAAGAGAACGTTATAACCATATATATATATATATATATATATATATATATATATATATATATGTGTGTGTGTGTGTGTGTGTGTGTGTGTGTGTGTGTGTATATCTACATGCGTATGTGTGCATGTATGAGTATATACATATATATATATATATGTGCGTGTGTGCATGTGTATGGGTGTGTATATATATGGATATATATGTGTGTGCATGTGTACGGATATGTGTATATGTGTGTATGTGTATATATATGGATATATAGAATATTATAAAAGAAGGACGTACAGTTCTGTTATTAATGTTTTACCCCATTTTCTCCTTTAATATTCTCCAATTGGAATTGAGATTTTTAAATTCTTAATAATATGGAGGTAATTTTTTTAAATTGATAATTTAATTTAAATTTAAATGTATTACCCTTTAATAATCATTATTGATGATAAAATATTTAAATTGGAAAGATCTTTTGACATTTAAATACTAAAGTCATCACCTAATATTAATTGTGAAATTTTTTTAGGGAAATTCTAAGTACACATATATATATGTGTAAGTATGCGTAAACATTTAAAAAGATATATGTAGGTATTAATACATGAAATTACCCGTGTATATCGGTACATGTGTAACTGTATGAGTGACTGCACATGTAAAGGAACGTATGCATATGTGAAACTTGCATGGATGTGTATACAGTATATGACAGAGCAAGATCTCTAATATTACCTTCAAATTTTACTCCATATTAACTTAAAAACTAAACTTTAAGTAAAAGAAATTACCCATCTAAAAACAGTCACGAATTAAATTCATGAATTCAAACTGATAGAGATGTCACCTTAATAATCAATTACAACTAGATGTAAACTTATATTTTAAAATAAAATTTTATTCTTTTAATGTACATTCTATGAATATTTTTTCTAATCGACTATTTCATATTAAATCCCCAAAATTTTTGTAATAAATTTTTTAAAAATTTTTTTTAAATTTTAATCGCTAACAAACATCAAATTAAATTCCTTGTAGACTGTTTAAACATTCAAATTTATATCAAACATTACAATATTTATGAACCCCAAAATAACACTTTCAAAGTAAAGCAAAACGACAGCGTCTATTTCGGGCCTGTTCATTCCAAAGAAAGTTAGTGACACCTTCTCTCATGACTTCCTTCTCTCTTTTTACGTCTTTTTTCTCCTCTCCCCCTTCTATATCAATATATAACTTCCGTTAAGTTAACTGATTAAATGTGTCAATGTCTGGGCCTCCTCATGTAATATTAAGTATGAAAGAATAAAAATATTAAATTACATCTAACTCACTCATGTCTCTCCCCCTCACTCCCTCACTTCGTTAATTTACATATGCTTAATACTGCCCATCAAAAATGTCTAAATTTCTTTTCATTTTTCGTTTCAACCTTTGGAAGTAAATTCTGATGATCCGCAGTCCTTTAAAATGGCTGTGGTGAAATAATTTATTACATGGAACCTTAAAGTGGTCTGTTTTTATTTAACTTATATATATATATATATATATAAGTTAAATAAAAACTAAGTTTTACATTTTTTGTAATACATAATGAGTCAGATGTGTTTATTTTTATCGACTGGTTATATATTTATATTTATGATGTTTTTTATTGCTTTTCCTCTATTCGTAATTGTGATGCATTTGATTTTGGTAATAGCGTTATTGTCAATATTATGATTATGACTACGGTCTTTTATTATTAAAATTATTGCTGTTTAAATGAAATTTGATTTATTTGTCGACTATATAATTAGGGTAGCCATTATTGATAAATATTTGTTTTATATCAGTTTGGATTAGATTATATTTTTATATCTTTCAGAGCATTCACTATTGTAGTTTAGAAAATAAAAATTAGAACTAGTAGATTTATTTTATAGAGATATGTGGTAAAATTATCGTTTCTATGGTCAATGAGAATATCTATAAATTCTTTTTTTTTATATTTAGTTCATAAGTGAAATTTAAAATGGATTTTATTTTCAAGAAAGTTATAAGTTTTATAATGTAATTAACGGATTTGGTTTGGATGAAAACATCATCAATATATCTGACCTGACTTTTAGATTTAATTATTTTATTGAATATTTTGTTTTCTAAGTTGGCTATATAAAAGTTTTAAAATAATGGTCCTAGAGGTTACCCATAGCGATGCCATCAGTGTGAGTATAAATATTAACAAGGTGATCGAGGAAAGCGATTGTGTTGTGGACGTTAATATTTTTTTAATATTATGGGATTATTTTTCAGCGGTAACTGAAAAGAATGTTATTTAAAATAATGTCAATTGTTTCATGGATTGGAATATTAGTGAACAAAATTTCACTACCTAAGGATTCAGAATACATGTCCCTTTCCACGATCATTTTGGTAATATTTATACCCAGACCTACTGCGTCACTATGCTCACCTTTAACACACGTTACACCTCGATTACGTGACAACACCCTTTGCCACTGTCAAAACACTCACTAGTTCTACGAAACTCCCTGTCTCTACCTACCCTGATGATGACTTAAGAAATTCGAAAGCTTCTTGCACTTTTCTAACGAAATGAACTTCGAAGAATTTCTGACGGAATTTCTTCCTTTTCTGAAAATGATTATTCGTAATTTTGAAAAGTCGATCAGCAAAATTAATCTACACAAAATGTCTAATGTTTTAATGACATTTGACTTAACTTTTGATGCTAAATACAAAGAATATATATATATATATATATATATATATATATATATATATATATATATATATATATATATATATATGCACCTCCAAAAAAGACCGATAAGTAAGGTTTTTAAAATACATTTTTTATTTTAGTTTTAATTCAAGCAAATAGATTAATTTTAATATTTACAATAATCAAATACGTTGCTGCATTTCAAGCTAAATTTAAATTGATTGGAATTATTTTGATTTTCTGTAAAACTGCTAAAATCCGCCATATTGACAAATCTGTCAATAGAAAAAATTTAATTTATTTTTTAAAAATAAAATATATTTTTCCGAAACTTTATTTGAGGAAGATTAACTGATTTAAAATTTAATTAATCTGGATTATAACAAATATTATTTTATTTTAAAATATTGCAGAAACGCATTTTTTGCACAGAGGTATTATGAGGTATTGACATATCTATCGATAACCTAATGTTTACGATATTTATGTTTTATTCTTTTTAGAATACTGGGGGTCGCTGAATTGTAGCAACCATTTCCAGTTATGATTAGTATATATTTTTTATTTAATAACAATATCGCTTGACCGCTAAAAATTAAGATAGAATTTTAACAGTTTATAAATTATTCTAATTAAAGGGAAAGAAAAAATAATTCTGGTAAAAATTCATTAGTTATTGAAAAACTCTTTTTTCGTAAGACCATAGTGTCCATGATATATTTTATTCATAAAGAAATTAATTTTTTTATAATTAAATAATGTCTTAGTTTTATTGCATTTTTTACTTTGCAATTCAAAGAAAATTTTCTGTAACTGGGGATCCTGTTTGAGAGAAGAAAAATGAATGATTTACATTCTCTTAAGACTTGTCCTTATAACCAATATAAACATTGCGTTCTACAAAATTTCTCGAAATCTCATAAATTAAATAAATGTGTGATTTGCAAATGTAAAAATAATTGTAACCAAGATTTTCTAAATAAGAAACACATAAAAACTAATGACAATCATTTCTGGAAGTTTAATTGAAATCTGACTTTTATCTGATTTTTGCAAGAATTTCCAAATCAATGTGTTTTCACCACAAAAATACGATCAAAAGGTACCATACTAGTTTATGGCCCCACAGCAATGCCAGAAAAATAACATTTTTAAATAAAATTTCGCAGGATTTAAAATAATTATTAAGTAAGTGAGTAGTGGAAATACATCATTTGAAATCAGGCAGAAACTGAAAATATTAGCAAGGACCAGAAATGGAATATCACAAAAAGGCATGTAAGAAAGACTAAGAGTGCAATAAACAAGAAAATCTTTGTAACCAACATAAAAAAATATTTAAAGAACATTGTATCACTAATGTAAACAGAGAGTGAGCATACAACATTTTATGAACATTGGCGAAAAACATGAAAATTATTAAACTACTTCCATTAAGTAAACATCAAAAAGAGGAACTTGTAAGTTGGACAAATAAATTAATGAAAACTGCTTTTCTCAGCATTAATTTTTAGTGATAAATGTAGGTCAACAATGGATGGACATTGTGACTGAACTTGGGTGTAGTCTTTACATAGAAATAATCAACCAACATGATTTAGAACGTAACAGAATATAGTGAAGTTTTTGGTTAGCATTGTAATAAGTAAATTCTACTTCGTGTCCCTTTGGGCAATCATGGCCCTCCATAACTTCCTATCCTTTATATGTCTTAGTAAGGTTTGTCTTTTCATGATCACTCCTAGTTACTAATCTGTCACCAATTTGCACAAACTGTTTAGCATGTTACACGCAGTTTCCTTATCTAACTAATACTTTCACTATGCCTTGTGAATGTCAGATTCTCGAAACTCTCTTTCTCATTATGTGTCCGAGAAATACCAACTGTCTCTTTTTGATTCTAAGTATAATCATCCTTTTTGTTTCCATCTTTCTCATTGCTCAAATTTTCAGCACACGGTATTTTCTGCATCGTTCTGTCGAACGACATTTCTGTTGTTTCAAGTGTCTTTTTCTTCTGTGAGGAAATTGACCAGCATTAGAGAGCCAATATTACATATCTGTTTAGCACTTTTTGTTTCTAGAGAAATTCTTCTGTTTCTTAATATTTTGCTTAACTTTGAAAGGCAACTTTTGCTATTTCAGTTGCCCTTCGGATTTCGGTGTTGCATTTTCCGTCCTCTTTTAAAACACTTCCCAGATATTTGAATTTTCGTATTTGCTTGTTTTTGTTATAGCCATTTGGTAAGTCGCATCTTGAGTTATTTATCTGCTGACAACCACACATTCTATAGTTTTACAATTTCTTCTTATTTTCCTTTATTATTCTGTAGGTGTTCTTGCAATTTCTGTTCTGTATCTGCTATCAACATTGTGTTATTTGCATTTCTTACGTAGTTAAGATTGTGTCTGCCAATAATAAACCCTGATAGAGTTGCTAGTTTTCTCAGAGTTGAATATGTTCGCTAAAAAGACATCTTTGTCCCTTTATATTTTTGTACATTAACTGAATTCATTTTCTATCCGTATGCAGGGGCAGTGTAAGTTCTGGATAATTCTAATATAAAAAATAAATCAAGCTTACCTGGCAGTTCAATCAGTTCATAGTGTCGTACTATAACAAAGGTTTTTTACTCAATTAATAAAACACAGGAATACAGCATTAATATGTTAAATGCGCTACGAAGGTTAGTCAGTTATGTGCCATGCGTGATACATGCTTATGCGATCATGCATCTTTCGATACATGACTGATGAGGCAGATTTTTTCCTGCAGTAGGTTGCCATTTCTTTCTGTAGTAGACCAGTTGCCATCCAAGGCTATAGAACCCGGTCTGTCCTGCTAGTTACCCATAGCTTGGGAAGAAGAAGAGGATTCATACCTTTCCCAAGGGTATTAGCACCTTATTAGACTGGAATTCGAACTCGGATCACCGATTCCTCAAACCGAACCGCTATCCATTAATCCACCGTGGCTCATATTTTATAACGATGAACCACGACACCATAGGCGGATATTAGTGGTGTGTATCTTCTCTGCGGTAGCTTGTAAATCTTTTCCTGTTATAGATAGCAGGTGAATGGTAAATCTGGCAAAATTTCATCTGCCAAGAAAATGTGTATGTAGCAGAGGTGTATTACTGAATTCATTTTTGCAGAAAAATTACACATATTAATAAACATCTATACTTGTTCAGTTCACAGAGATAGAACACTGGTTGTGTGCACAGTTAGTTAGTGGGCAATTCGTTTACACAGCAGTAACAGCAATGTGTGCAACAAGACGTATTCTGAATAGATCTGCACAGCTGTAAATTCACAAAATATTTATCAGTGTCGAAAATGCGGATCCTGTAAAGCTGACTACTCTGATAATATTGTTTTCTAGTTAAAACTTTGCCATATCCAACTATGTTATTGTTTTCAGTCACTATATATATTGTAGTTTTCATGGTAATAAGAAAGAGATATTACATGGATAAACACGCCTGCAATAAGACGTCATGTCAAAAGGACGTTTTATTCCATGACACCGCTTTTTATTAACTACTTTCACTTTTCGGCAATGTTTATTGTTTTAAAAAGTGATTATTAGAATTGGAATAAAGCCTAAACATATAATAAAAGTGAATTTTTAATAATTTTGGTCGAGAGAATTGACAAGAAAAATATTAAATAGTATTTAATTGTTTTATTTTTTTTTACAAGGATAATTTTATATTTACAACATTCTAAAACTAAGTCAGTGAGAACTAACGCAATGTTATAGTTATCATTTGCCAATTTGTAAAGAAATAAATGTGAAAACATTTTTATTTGTAAAAATATAATAAATGAATATTGTACATAATCAATCTAAAAAATCAATGGTGCTCATTATATTTGTTGTTAAATCTCAAGAACAAAGAAAATATATAAATTCACTTTCATGTGTTTAGGTTTTATTACGATTCTAACCATCGCTTTTTAAAACAATAGACATTGCCGAAGGTAGTTAAAAAAAACGGTGTCATGGGAAAAAGCGTTCTTTTGACACTCCGTATTTTTCAAGGCACGTTTATCTCTGTTTGCTGATATTACTTTCTGAGTGTCCGAAGTATAATTATATACATACATACATACACACACACACACACACACACACACACACACACACACACATACACACATATATATATATATATATATATATATATATATATATATATATATATATATATATTATTGTGTTTTAAAATGCATAACCGTTAAAATTATTTTTTCTTAATGATAAGGAAGTGACTTCGAATATCACCGGTAGCTTTTTGCTTATTTATGTACATGCTGTTGACTTAACTGTCATAGAATTAACATTAAAATAAACATAGTCTTGGAAGAAACAAGCACCAAATAAGATTAAAGAATAATTAAAATAATTAATGATAATGGCAATAATTTATGTGAAAAAAAAAAACTGTCGTAAATTAAGACTATTATACCTAAAATAAATTAATTAACATGTAGCCCTGAACAATTTACAAAAAAGAAAAAGAAAATAATGAAAAAATGTCAGTTCAGTGTTGAAATACTTTTGACCGAAAATTGTATATTTGCGTATGTTTTGGTTTTGTGTCTTGTTCTAGAAAATTACAGACTTTTGAATACGTTGGAAATGGGACGAAGAACTTGTAGAGAAGGAGAAAAAATCGTCCATTTTTGTCAGACAAAGAAAGCGGACCAGCTGCTAAACGCTCTTGCTAGTTATGTAGCTGTTTGCTTAACTTTCCATTTGCAACCTATTTGTAGAACTATCCATAAATATCCTTATTAATACACTATAATACACGGTGATATTAAGAGCAGGAAACAAGCGCTGTATATATATATATATATATATATATATATATATATATATATATGCACACACACACACAAACATATTTGATTAAAGATAATCCACAAGATTTGGCTGTTATATATGTTAGATATATTAAGAAATATCTTTTAAAGTTAATATTCTCAGCATCCATTCTACTTTGTGCCCATCTGCAGTCGCATCAACGCAAACATCACTTTAGTGTGATGAAGTCCTAAAGGACGAAACGCGGCACACGGAAAACATTTTCCGCTGTCATAGACCTCCCTAAGATTTTTCATGATTAATAAAAAATTTATAAATCTTTTTCCTATATATATATATATATATATATATATATATATATATATATATGTAATTGTGTATTTAGGCAGCAATCCTTCATTTATACATGTTTCATTAAAAACGACACACAAGCTATTACGATTAAGCTTATAATTTATTTATTTTTGTGTTCAAACAAATGAGTTCTGTTTTGGACACAAATTGTGTAGAAACTGTCCAAATATTCTGTAATTCCGAGCGCTCTGGACCATACTTTTAGTTATTAAAGCGTTATGGTGATGTTTTATTTTCCTAACACAATGTGCTAACCGTGTAAACATCCCTATAACTCTAAAAACATATACACAACCCATTCATGTAATTAAAAAGCAAAAAAGAAATCGTCGTCCATTAAGGCTAAATGTGTCCAGAAAAGAAAACATATATATTTATATATATATATATATATATATATATATATATATATATATATATATATATATAACTACTTCAAACTATATTATTTTGACTACACACAAACACAGGCACACGCACATATACGCATACATATATATATATATATATATATATATATATATATATATATATATATTTATATGGAGGGAGAGAGGAAAGCGAGAGAGTGTAGCTTGTTACTGCTTCTTATGATGGGCCACTTTCTAAACATGTTCGATATGCTTGCCTACTTAACAACATCAATCTTTTGAACTTTTCCGTTAAAAATCAAAGATTCTTGAGTTTCCTGTATTCAATCATAGATACCGAATAAGCAAATGTATTCAACGTGAGAGTGAACGCTTGGGGCGCTTCTTTAAAGTCATATAAGGTTGAAACAAGGAGAATTCTTTTGCACCCTGATGTGATCTTCCCTGCAATGAAAAGATGCAAATGCGTGGAACACTCTAGACTGCATCTTAAATAAGGTGTTCATCAGCAGCATCTAATGGAGACCTGGAAGTGAGCGGTGAGTCTCTCGGAGAGACGGTAGTGAGGGAGAAATATGGTTGGTCTTAATTCAGGAAACCATTTGCTCCAGCTGCTCTGTGACCTGGATGTCGTTAAGGAGGTTTACTAAAAACAAAGTTCCACCTCCAGATGCCGCAAACGGAAATCAAAGGCTGTGTGCAGACAATATCCATTCCATATAAACCTTTAATTTTTTAAAGCTCATTATTATTATTATTATCATTATTATTATTATTATTATTATTATTATTATTATTATTATTATTATTATTAATAATAATAATAATAATAATAATAATAATAATAATAATAATATTAATATTTATATTATTATTATTAATAATAATAATAATAATAATAATAATAATAATAATGATAATAATAATAATAATAATAATAATAATAATAATAATAATAATGAGCTTTAAAAAATTAAAGGTTTATATGGAATGGATATTGTCTGCACACAGCCTTTGATTTCCGTTATTATTATTATTATTATTATTATTATTAATAATAATATTAATATTTATATTATTAATAATAATAATAATAATAATAATAATAATAATAATAATAATAATAATAATAATAATAATAACATAAACTGTCTGTTAAGATCTTTGGGTTATAGATAGTGAAAGTTATTTTTTAATCTGAAAAATATATTTCTCCATATACTACTTATTCGATAGGACTCTAATTCTACTGCTTAATATTTACTTTCATATTTCTTTCTTCATTTGGTTTCTTTCTTCTTTTCGTTGCTGTTCTGATTTATACTTACTTTTATTTTTAGTATTATTTGCATTATTTTTACCTTCTTTCAATTTTTCTAGTTTTCGTCTACTTCTTCTTCTTCTTCTTCTTCTTCTTCTTCTTCTTCTAGTCTTCATTTGAAACAGAATTTTAATTCAATCATATTAATGTCAATTAATGTTAATTACAACGTTAATTGATTTTTGCGACATCAAAAGACTCATATGTTATAATACCATTGCGACATATAAACGACTAATTTTCTCTGGGAACTAGCGTTTCTAGCAGGTTTTAACTCTTAGTAATAAAATAGGAAAATGGTCATAGTATATATTATAGATTCACTGCAACATGCAAAATCTGACGCTTCAGGTTTTTTATGGAGTATGCTGTATTTACAATTCATATCATATTTTCAAGTAAGATTATCATTATATTTGTTTAGTTTTTTAGGGTTTTTTTCTTTTTAGAAAAAAGTTTTGACTTAATGATGGGGTTCGAAATAACTTGTTTAAAGAGTCATTTCTATTATCCAGACTATCAAGACCCAAAAAAAGGAAAATGCAAAATTCAAAATATATTTGAAAACCGCAAATTTAACAGGGAATTCACGGACTGTTTTAATGAAGTAATATGCACATAGAAATATTTTCTGAAGTACTTCATCATTAGCTACAGTGTTAGTTATTTATACGCGCGTGTGCGCGTGTATTTGTGTTTGCAAGCACGTGCAAAGTTGGTAATAGAACAAGCTAGATTGGATATTTAGGCCCATTTCAAAATGATCATTAAGTACTTTTGCAATCCGTGCTAAATACATATTATTTATCTCATCCTGCATTACAATAAATTATTTGGCCGAGTACAATTTCTTGTCGTTCATAGCACTTGCTGTTTAAAAACGCCAAGTTTTGCTGTATTAACAAGAAGAAAGATGCGCTAACAGAAACTAGAAGGAAAAAAAATAGAAACATAATTTTGTCTGCAATGTAAAAGAATTCTCTCAAACTTTTAATGAATTACTTCCTGTGTGAAGAGATAAATAAATAAATGTATATTTAGCTAAAACTTAAAATAAACAAAAACATGCCAAATGATACTGTACGGCACTGCAGTGGTTTGCAAGTGTATCAGGAAGATAAATAGAGTAGTGAGTTCGATCTTTACTGGGAGTTTCATTGCCATGGCCTTGTACTAAACTATAGCTTAGTAAGTTACAATTAAACTAACTGCGGATGACGAATATTTCCGTCATTGCAAGTTTATTGTTAAACAGCTGTTGCTAATAGGCTGATCCTTTTAATATTTACCAGAACATATTAAAGTGGAAAAAGGGGTTTACATAAGCATCTTTACCAATGAAAAATATTGTCTGAAGGTTAAAGAGGGATCGAGTCCTAGCAAAATTCATAATATGTCAAGGGAAGGTGGAAAATGTAGGCCCTGTTTCAATATGTTATCCAAGTATTTTTGTAATCAGTGATAAATACATGATGACTTATATACTGGTGTATACGATACAGTAGAAAGGAATTTTTATTCCACAATATCAATATTCTTTATACAAATTGGCGTCGCACTAGTCTGGTCTGCGCGTGCGCGTATGTTTATATATGTATATGCGCAGTATATTCTGTGTATGTATGATAGAGAGAGGGTGAATGTATGTGTGAATGTTTGTATGTGTAGGAACAGATATATATATCCGTTAAACATGTATCCACAAAGCCTTAAAAACATACACATAGATTAACATACTATTACAATTGATGGAACTCTAATACGGGGCCGGTGCAAGAGTCTCATGCCTCCTCCACTTTACTAGATCTTAATTTTCATAAGGAAGTATTCATATAAAATACAAATTTTATTGTAACCTTAATGGATCATATGAATTCAACTAGAAAAATTGAAAATAAATACAATGTATCTAAATACAAATTAAAGACATGCCATAATTGATCATTCCATCTTAAATAGATCAAACACTATTGTGGTGCAATTTTTATCATCAACTGGAGATTTTTCTTGTTAAATGTTGAATAATTTAGCACATTCAATATTATGAGTAAAAATAGTGTATTTTATATAGTGATTTTTCGAAAATTTTCATGAGCAAATCAAATCAAAATGGAAGTCCCAAGAATGATGTCAAAATCCGCGAAAATGTTTCATCCTTTAATAGTCAGTTATGCTTAATTTAATTCGTAACGTAGATAAGTAGGGGTAGAAAAAGCAAATGCTGATAAGAAAGAGAGGGTCACAAAGTACTGCCTGAGGCCTCCAATTAGACTTGAAGGGTCAGCGGTTTGGGGGCTCTGTTCTTATATAGACACATATTACTTTGCCATGGATCGATGGTTATTCTGTATTATTGAAACCTGATTCCATTTAAATTTACTAAATATTTATAAATGCATTCTATAGAAAAATGGTTTACTGTTCATCTAGGGAGATCAGTTTTCTTTGGACATTTCTCGACTAGGTTTACCTTTAAAATATCTATAGGCATGCTTACTTATATTACGAGTGTAGATAAAACGATATCAAACATTACCTGTTGCGATCGAGGTGTAATAAAGAGTAAATTTAACTATAATTAGATTACATCTTCGAACAAGTGTTAACTCTCTAATCGATCAAACATTAGGGCAATGAAAGTTAAGATGGATGTAATACTTGTCAAAAGATTAATAATGGCGACAATGTTTCATCGAATAAAGTAAAATATAATATTACTAATAATACAAATAAAACAACTGTAATTAAGAAGAAAATCTATAGTTAAGACTATTAAAAATCATAAATAATAATACTACTACAATTAATGGAAATAAAACAAATAAAATTAAAATTAAAGAACTACTAGTCAGAATTAGTAATTGCAAATATTTCATCTAATAAAAATTAAAGATAATATTACCTCTATTCTCACTAGTGTAAAAATCATTTATAATTAAAAATAAAGAAATATCAGTAAAAAATTAAAAATAATTAACAATGTTTTATCTAATAAAAATTCAATATATTATTACTACTTATTTACTAATAGGCGAAAACTGACCGTTTTGGTAGTTACAATGAAAATAACTAAAATTAAGCACTGCCTTTGTTTACCCACAGATTCATGTATAAACACACGGCCAAATTATGTCTATAGACTCGAGTATAAAACCTCAGTACTGATTGACAATGATAAAAAAATATTTTCCTTCGGCTGTTAAACACAAACTATAGAAATAAACAAAATTTGCTGTGAATTATCGGATCCATGACCTGAATGAAGAAAACCGTAGAAAGCAGTATCCAAAATATAATAATCGAAACGTTGAATATGCAGAGCTGTTCGATAAAAGTGACTCAACTTATCCTTTGAACTTAGCTCAACTTTCGATTCATCGGAGAGGAGAACATTCTTCTAGTCTTCTACGGTGAAATTTGTGTGATAGTGAGCCCATTCAAGTCTCTTGGCTTTGTGGGCGTTGCTTATTAGCGGGTTAAACCTTCGTATACAAGATCTGTATCCTTGTTCTAACAGCCATCGACGGATTGTTGAAGAGGCAAGAGTAACACCTTACTCTTCGCTTAGACTGGCTGAAATTTCTTGGCTAGTTATAGTCATATTCTTCACAACTTCTCTCTTGATTACCCTGCCAGTTCTATCATCAATCTTTTTCTTTTGTCCCTTTGTTTTCTTCCTTGGAGCAGGAGTGGCATCATTATGTTCCCTAAGCACTCGAGAGACAGTTGATTGCGAGGTTATAGCAATTTCTGCAATTTCTCTCATAGACTTGCCTGCTTTTGAGAGGGCAATAATAGATGCCTTAAGTGGTTCTGATGCGTGTTTGTACCCTTTCATATGGTTAGGATATTTATTGTATTAAAAATACAATTACGACACAAGGCCAAAATGGGGAGGGGTTGAGGCTGGTCATCACTAACTATCTTATACCTCGCTAATCTGATTCACGACCCATTCACACATTACAGTTTCCCAAGTCACCACAAGAACTCGTCCATCACCAATCAATCCTCCATGCACCATAATACCACGTACTCTCAAGGGAGTCCTAAAAAAACAAAAAACAAAACAAACGCGCCCCATACCATAAAAATATAATGATTATATATATGTAATTAAAATTCTATGGATGAATAAAATGAGAGGGAAGGGAAATGAACCCAATAACAAACTATAATATTAACACAAAACAAACTAAACATAACTGATGTTAGTAGGGCCCGTCCATCCCCCAAAACAGAGAGGTCGCTGTATTCTGCCCAGGGGACAGAATCAAGAAGCACTCTCACTACGGGAGTGGGAAAAGGATAAAATATAATACGGGCATGGGAAAATATAAAGCTGACCCAGTCGAGATGAAAAAAAGTGGCCAAAACAAACTGGGGAAGTTGGGAATCTCGATTTGAAACATAACCAAAGAGGCGGCCAGGAACAGGCCAGGAAAAACACTTACTCCCATTAACTACGTATAATGAAGCTTGTCTAACCTAACCAAGGGGAGGGCTCCACAGGAAACCACCCCGATGCGACGTAGGTTGACCTAGAAGAGAAAATCAAGGCAAACCCGTACAAACGAACCAAGCACGCCCTTTTCACCCACCTTTTGCTGAAGACTGTCGAATGCAAGCGTTTTCTATCAGTTTTAATCTTCATCTTGAGCTGATGCTCAAAGAATCGCATCAGATCCTGATGAGAAAGACGTTTGCTTCGCAAGACGTCCTCCGTTCGCATCGTCCAAATCACCATTCGGGCCGTGGCCAGCAGCGCCAGAAACACCATCCGTTTCACCCAGGAAGACGGCGGCGACATATTGTCACACGCGTATGCACAATCAATGAGCACAAGCTTTTCGGGAGCGAGACGAGCCGTTAACTCGCCGACATGGTCCAATAATGGGCAGACACGGGGCAATGGTAGAAGTCGTGCGAAGCCGTTTGCACAGACTCGTCTGTTGACCCGATTCCTGCGTCTCCTCCATAAAATGGAGGTTAGCGAGCGCTCCAGGGGCTTCCTATGGTTGCCACAGAGAGGAAGTACGGACAATCGATAAACGACAATCGGGAAAATGTATGTAGCACACACCTCTGCCCTGCCTTTCACGGACAACCTCCGTCGACGCCAAATCTGACCGGACCCTCCGTCCAACCGAAGCGGCCTGGAAGATCGACCCCCTTCCAGGCAACTAACCGCAAGCCGGACGATTTGTCGCGGTTATCTTGGCCCATGTAACCTTTTCGTACCGATTAAGTGCCTTCAGTACCGCCTCAATGTCGCTACCGAACGACACGAAAGCAGATACGTCATCGGCGTACGGAGAAACCCCGGCTAGAGCTTCTCTTGATACAGCAATTCCACTTAGGACCAGACTGCACGCCCAGTCGTTCAGCCGGCGAAGGAGAGGATCCAACACAAAAAGTATAAAGTAGAGGCGACAGTGGGCGACGAACCGACCTAGACAGTGCAAAAGTGCCCGACATCTTCCCGTTCACCTGTACCACAGCACTGGCGGAGCGATACAGGAGGCTAATCCAGCGGCAGAAGTCGGGTTCGAATCCGGCGGCCTGCAGGACAGTAGAAAGGTAGCGATGGTCAACCCTATCAAATGCCTTGGACTAATGCAAATTGATCAGCGCAGCCTCATCGTCGTCTTTTACACCCTCTATGATCGTGCGGATCAGGTTGCTCTGAATTGTTCGGCCCTTCACAGCACAAATCTGCTCGGCACCCTACAGAGACTCGGAAACTGACTGCAAACTCTCCTGCAGGATCTTGGCCAAAATCTTTAACTTTGTGTTTAGCAGTTATGGGCTTGTAATCGTCTACGTACCCCCCAGAAACCTAGCCCTTTTTCAACAGCGTGATCACACTCCTGGTGAACCGGTCGGGGATGGCCTCCTGCCGGAACCAGTTTTTGAATACAACTGTCATAATCGGAACAAAGATGTGCGACAGCCTCAAGTACAATCCATAGGGCAAACCATTCAGACCGGGCGACTTGCCTCTGCCGACCTTCTTCAATGCCGCGTAGACTTCGCCGTCCGTAATCTCTCCCTCGCAGCTAGCCGCTTCAGTCGGCGAAAGCCGATGAAAGTCATCCAAATAGCTACGAAACTCGTCCTCACGAAGACCAGGCTCCTTGATAAAGCGTGTCTCGAAATGCCGCAGAAACGCCTCGCACATGTCGTCAGTGGCCCGAAGAGTATGCCCCTCCGGGGATTCGACTACACGAATGTAACGATCGGAAACTCGACAGATCTCTTCCTTGCTCAAATCTGCGCCCATGCTCACAGCTTCAGAAGACATGTTGCTTAACCTATGTCTAATTACCTGGCCCATGTAGCGCTCGCTACTCAAACGCTCCAGGGCCTCCCTAGCTAAGGCTATCTCTAGGGAATACCCCTCAGCCACCGCCCGGGAAAAACTAGCCTTAAGCGTCTTCACCTTCTCAGTCCTATCTAGGGCAAGCCGTTTGCTGAAATCAGTGGTGAACGACCTAATCCTACTCTTAAGTCTCTCCCACCACTTATTACCGATAACCGCCCCGACAAGCTCCCGCTGCACTAAGCTAGTTAGCTTCACCTGGAAGTCCCGCCTGTCCAGTAAAGACAGATTGAACTTCCACTAACCAGCCATTTTAGGCCTATGATCTAGCGCCACCCGGACACAAATCTGTTTGTGATCCGAAAAGCCTACCCAGTGGAACGTGGGACAATCTAACAAGTCTACGTCGGCTCCTCCTGTCGGAACCAGTTGGTGAACACAACTGTCAATCGGGACAAAGATGTGCGACAGCCTTTCGGCTGGTTGGTGACTTGAGTGGCTATTTCAAGCTGTTTTATACTGTATGAGGTTTTCTGGGAAATTCTGGAATACTCTAGGGGATTGGGAACAGTGAAAGATTGATACACAGTAGATCGAAGTGTATATCAACAGCTTCAAAATAAATTTTATGCCTCTGAAGATGTCAAAAATGCCGAAAAGACAAAACATCTTATGAAATAAATCGGAATATATTTACCTAGCGTAATGACTAGTAAACTAATCTAGTAAAGGACTGTAGTGAGTTTTCACTTTATATACCTGGAACAAAATACTTGTCGTGAGGCAGCTAACAAAACACGATTGGTACTGGAGATAGTTCTTTTGTATTTGCTGCATGTTCAACTCTTGTAATCTTTGGTCAAACTCATCAAAATTAAGTAAATAACTCAGCTTTCTTTTCCTTTGATATTTTTTAAAACTAAAATTGTTCATGTAAAACGCAAAATGTCATCATGAGGTACAAAGATGAGATTGAATGTATCACAAACTGCATTATTTTATGTTCAAATCGTTTTTATTTCAAGTTAGTTTTAAGACATTTGTCAGGAAAATAACTAAATAATAAATAAGTAAATACACAGTTTTCATCTTCGTCACTGTCGATAGTTAAATCCAGATAACAGTCTCAATAATAATTTTTATGAGAGTAGGGACACTTCACTTAGAATATTGGCGTAATACAATCTTTCTTCACATATTTCCTCCAAGTCACATCAAGTCTTGGGTCATACTAAATTTAGTAAGTACAGGAGGTCCTCGACTTACGACAGAGTTTTTGTTCCTACGATGCGACGTAACGCGATTTTACGTGTAAGTCGGAACGTACCCGTAATTGTACTTCCATGGTGGTGGCTTTCCTTTTCTTTGACACACTAAGAGGAGGTTGCACTATACCTGGAAGCCATAATGAAGAGCAATCCATTATAATGTACAATCAGGAAAGCAGATTAATGGAGATTGTGTAGTAAGTGGGGACTGTCATAACCCGGGGACTTATTGATTAATAAAGTTCTTTTCGAAGGCTGAAGTTGTAACATATTTTGCCTGTGTTCAGATGCAGGCCATAGTTATAATTTTCAATATTATTTTTCCTTAAATTACAGGCAGGTATGTTCTCACAAATCAGAAAATCTGTCATTCTTCTTCGATTTTTTTATTATTTGGCCTTGTGCTATACTATACAAAAAGGATATTTCACTTAGAATCAGAAAGAGACAGCGAAATTTCTGGGGCATATAACGAGAAAAGAGGGTTGGAGAATTTAACACTCATACGATATAGTGACATTAATAAGAACAACGCTAAGCAGCGAGTAACGTAACTACAGAGCTTTTGAACAGGGATTGTGAAAACTAGGAGGATAAATATTTCTTAAAACTAAAAAGGATAGGAAGTTGTGGAGGAGCAGAATGGCCTGGATCCTGAATGGATATGGCACATAAAAGAAGTGACCAATCCTGTTATTTATCGAAACAGATTTCTACTAAATAGAAATGCTGACAAGATGTAAAAAATATAAGTTTTAATATAATTGCCAGAAGGAATAGCGTTGTATTTTCTGAAGATAAACTCCACAATCCCAATATTAGCTAGTAACTAGAAGATTTTAATTTCTAATACTAAGAAAAAGAAAGTTCATAATGCTAGATTAACCTTTCAGTGAATATAAGCGGTTTATTAATATGGCGACATGCAAGCTGCTTAATACTACTGACGTCCAATTTAATTAGAAGTTTGTTTGCTGAAACGCTTTTCTAAAACATCTGAGAAACTAACAGAATTTGCGGGAGCATTCTCGTGTAAAAATAATCGGCGATTAAAATTGTTCAACACCGGATAGGAAAATGTCGCGTGTGCTGTCTTAAATTTCTATTCAGGGATTATAGCTTTGAAAAATGAGTCTCTCAGCAGTGAATGAGTCGTAGTCATTTAGTCTGACACAAAATCACAATAGTGGGGGTAAAAATTGGAGAATCAAAATAAACACACTAGATTAACAATGGTTTAACGAGACCAGCGTGTTGCTATACAACGAATACACAATGAAGTGAATTCTATCAATTACATACATATATATATATATATATATATATATATATATATATATATAGAGAGAGAGAGAGAGAGAGAGAGAGAGAGATAAATAGATAGATAGATATACAAAAATACATACGCGTATTCATTTGTGAGTTGAATGCGAACAAAGAATTAAGAGGGTTTACGGCATGAACAGGTGAAGATTTCAAGTAAAGTGAAGTGCGACATATTATCAACCCCGAAGTTTAAACCAGAAGTCCACGAGAAATAGCCTAGCGAAATCGGACGATGTTAGTAAGTATCCAAGTTTCTAGGATTTCAGTTAACTTCTTTCTGACATACACAAAAACACATGATATATATATATATATATATATATATATATATATATATATATATATATATACATATATATATATATATATATATATATACATATATATATATATACATATATATATATATATATATATATATATATATATATATATATATATATATATACAGATAGATAGATAGATAGAGAGAGAGAGAGAGATAAAGAGATTTGCAAATAGACGGTAAGTGAATGACAAATAAACATTTGTAGTGATGCGTTTCGTTCGCCGAAGGAACATCTTCAGACTAATAAAAAATTTTATTGATATTCATATTTCTATCTTTGCATTTATCTATATATATCTATACCGTTCCAGCCTCCTGTTTAAGACGACAAACTACGTCCAACAGCAAGGGCTCTGATCGGGAGGTTTTGAGTAGCATGGAACCACCTCTTAATTGCTGTTGTTCCCGGATTCACCCTGACCCAGTATGGTAGCAATTATTAGGGTCCCAACTATGGCCAAATAATAAAACCCCAAACTGAGGTCAAAAATCTATGAAAGTGTAAAAATAGATTTTAATACGAGCAATAAATATTTTGAAGAAAAATTATTACCAGCAATACATTATTACCAGCAATAGATTTTTTAAGAAAATAAGCATTATCAGCAATAGATTTTTAGGAAAAAATATAACCAACAATACATTTTTTTGAGAAATAATATTATCAGCAATACATTTTTGTAAATAATTATTACCAGCAATATATTTTTGAAGGAAAAAATGTTACCGTTCAACAGTATATATCTACTATTCTTTGACCCTCTAGATGGATAAAATTAGTTTGCTTAGGGAACAAGACATATGTTCCGCTAATTGATAAGTAGTTCCAGGTAAAAGAAGCATTTTCATTTCAGATCCTTAATATTTATATATTTGTTCCCTTCATATATCATATATGATTAAATGAATAGTACATGTAAACAGAAATTGTATAAATTTAAATTTTACTTTTATTCATTTTCTTCCACGAAACTTTCCATTTTCAGTTACCTTCCAATTACTTATTCTGAGTATTATTTTTCTTTCTCGGAAATATGTTCTGTTCTTCTTCAAGTTTGTCCATTAGTTTCTCTAAATGGAGCAAACAAGATATGTTGTGGCAGCCCGTAAAACAAAAATAATTCTAGGAAATACCGCGAAAAGACATACGGATTATAGCACGCATGAGTGTAGATAACTGATGGGTATTTCTGCCACCTGCATGCAAAAGCCGAAAAGACTTAAAATATTGTATAAATGATACAAGAATAAAAAAAAAAGGAAAAAGGAAAAGAAAACATTATTATTTTATTTTTCAGTATTTTATCTCAGAAGTGTGGGAAAGGATCTACACCTTCGGTATTTATGGGAGTCACAAAAAATATTTAAATTAATTACAGCCAAAACTACAAAATGTTTGTATCCACTCTTTAAGGTCAAATGTTGAAGGTCGGGGCAGCAGTACCGTTTGAAATTGATACCCCGTATCACGTTAAAGGTGCATGGAGAGAGTTTTTCCCAGTCCTTCAAATTATCCTTGGTCGACTTGATACGCTTGAGTGAGAATTTTAATGCTATCGGAAAGGTCATGCTGACGTTGTCCCGAGTTTGACCTGGCATAATGGTGACTAGATCCAATACCGGAACTTCCCAGATGCCTTTGTCTGCCTTAATCATCCATTAACCTTTTGCTCTCCTGCTGACTTCCCACAATAAAGCAGATATATTTATTATTATTATTATTATTATTATTATTATTATTATTATTATTATTATTATTGTTTTTGTTGTTATCATTATTATTAGCATTATTGGCTATTGTTGTTCCTTTTATGTTGTTTCGCTGCTGGATGTTGGTGAATCTACAGGTCAGTAAAAATCAGTTATTGAATTTATTTAGAAAAGAAATAATAATAATAATAATAATAATAATAATAATAATAATAATAATAATAATAATAATAATAATAATAAATGAACTGACAGCGCAAATTGCCTTTTTTCATATATAGAAATGCACGGAATCGATTGAAAACATAATTCCAACTTATTTGTTAAAATTAACTTTGTGTACTTGGAAATGAATCTTAATTCTAATTGGGTGAAATAGCGAAAGGATTCTGATAGATTAATATGTTGTATCTGTATATATTTTTATCATTTATCTTAAATATCTAGTGGTAATATTCTGACAGGCATAGATAGATAGATAGATAGATAGATAGATAGATAGATAGATAGATAGATAGATAGATAGATAGATAGTATGTATAGATAGGTAGATAGTGAATGTAAAATTTCTATATGTGCATGTGTGGAGAAATATAATTCATGTTTCTCTCTCTCGCCTTTTCTTCCTCTAACTTTCTCGCTCTCTCTCCATATATATATATATATATATATATATATATATATATATATATATATATATATATATATATATATATAAACAGAATAAAAATAAACTAAAATATCTATATGCTCTTGATGAGAGGATAACATTTGAGAAATTGTAATTGTTAATGCTTTATTTATTGACTACTTTACTTCCAATGACCTTTTCTTGAAGAAGCTTTATTCTCCAGAAATATATTGGTAGACGAATTCTTTTTCCGATATAAAATATTTCTTATTACGTACGCACACGCGCACACGCGCACACACTCTCTCTCTCTCACACACACACACACACACACACACACATATATATATATATATATATATATATATATATATATATATATATATATATATATATGATTAATGTGAATAAAAGTTTATCGCTTAGCTGATTGATGTTACCTTTAGCATTCCGACCCCAGAGTTTCGCAGACGGAAATGTTCGTCCACCCTTCAGTGGGTATCAGCAATTTACTGCTTATATTTTTCGAGTTTCTCGTTTTATGCATGTTTAACACTGGTGTAAGTTTTCTGTATTCTCTATGCTCGTGGTGTGTGCTGCGTATTTGCTTGTAACGCTTGGCAGAGAACACTGACAAATATCGCATCTATACGGTAGAATATATGTTCACACTGCTTATTACAAATGTCGTAAATACGTAAATAGTTCATTCATTTTTGACAATACGATGCAAGTTAACCCTGAAAAAAATCGAAAAACGTGTTGCAATAAGCGCATAATTAATTTCTGCTAAAACACAAACAACCTGAGTAAACCAGCATTTTAGGATTATTTTTACTTTTATTATGTCAAGAACTAGTGTGGTTCATAAAGAAGAAAGGAGCTTTATTGTTTATGCTTGATTGCAATCTGGTTTAATTACTTTACATACCAGTTTGTCAGAACAGAGGACTTAATGAAATTTTACATTACTATTATTAATGCAATATATAATTCATATTAGTACAGTACATGTGAAAAATTGCAGAATTATTCTCGTTTGCATAGATTATACTAATATATATTGAATAAGCGCATAGATCGAACTTAACCAAATTTTATCGGGATTTTCTACAATTATTCCTATTCTCTATTTTTCTGTTTTCTTTTAGCAATTTTGATATAATGTTCCAATGAAATTGAGATATCAAAAGCAGCAGCAGAAGGAACATACTTAGCAGCTAACATACAAACACAGTGGAGGTTATTTTGTGTCTCTGTGTCCACAGTACACCTTTATATTTTTCTAGTTTTATTGAGAGTGACAGAAAATAAACAAAAATAACAAAAAAGAGATACATAAAAATAACAACAATTGTTATGTAAAATGAGGAGGTGCTGAAATGTTTCAGAGAGACCGAGGAACACTTCCAAAATAGAATTTTGATGTTGTCAGGTGTGCTAAATTTTGGGGAATTGTTAATTCCCAGAATTTTTCTGCTCTCCTTCGTAAATAGGATGATTATTATCTATATACTAACTTTCAATCAATTCAGGCCCCGAGAGCTATTTAAGTTAGAGTGTTACTGTATAGTGTTGCATGAGAGTAAAAAAAGGAAAAATGTGTGTTTCATGTGGTTATGCGAGAAATCTAACGGTTAGCCCTATTGAAGTGATCTGGAAAATATTCTGTCGGGTATCTGTTCCACAAAGAAGTAGTTCTTGTGAAGAATCTGTGCGAGTGAAACTTACTTCTTATTAATAGAATACGAAGGAAACGAGGATAATTCATGCGTGTGTGCGTGTCTTGGTGAACCCCAGCTGCAAAAGCTATAACCAGTTGAACAATGTTGCTCATTAGAATACTTGTCATGGGAATAGCGACAGATTAGCGAAAGGCTTATGATGTTTCGTCTGTGTGAAGAGACGAAAATGGTAAATAATTCATCACCTACCAGGCATTTGAACTTTATCAAGACAGGTAAGTGAGGACTGGGCTTCTCCAGATCAGATACGGTTTCAATAATCCATTTTTTTTGGTTGGGGGTGTCTGATCAGGCTTTTGTAAAAATAGAGTATAGCAGTTGGGAGCCAGATACTTACTGGAGTGAGACAATGAACCGACCATTTATCCAGCATCTTCAGCAATAGATTATATTAGATTCTGATGTCTAGAATGAGTGCCAAAAGATGTTCAAAGCAAGGAGCCTCTTCAAGAGAAGATACATCCAACATTATAAGTGGAAGTTCAAGATGTGTTCGGTGATGGTGGAACGTTACTAGTTTGGTTTTGGACCTATTCATTTTTAAAAGCTAGTCCTTCCCCTATTGAGTCACCAGAACTAGATTAGAGGAGAGATGAGCTACTATGTCTGAGCCATCCAGATTTTTGGAGTTGCATCTATAAACTGTTGTGTCATTTGCGTAGATATTCACTAAAGATCAGAGTATGTTCTTAGGCGGATCGTTAATATAGAGCAAAAGTAAGGTAGGAACGTGTAGAGAACCACGAGGAACGCTGACATTGGTCTAATGGGCTTCCGGTAATTGACAGTTAACAACGACCACCAGGGACCTACCTGTGAGGAAGGACTTGATAAATGAGAAAGCCCTTCCAGAGATTCCATAATTGGAGATTTTATTTCGAAGACCCCGATACCATACCTTTGTTATATCCAGGGCAATTGTCACTGTGATGAATTTGTCTAGTACCTCGCTGTCTCTTTGTGTAATGACAGTTATGACATCAGCTGTGAATCTATACTGATTATGACTCAGAAGGTTGTTCTGTTGACGTGTTCAACAAATTTCTCGTTGCTTATAGATTCGAAGGATTTGCTGCTGACACTAAGGAGGCTAATGATTCGATACTGCGAAAGGCATAAGCGCTCACAAGTTTTCTTAAATACAAGACACGCAGTTGACACCTTCCATAGGCAGTGGTTTGTTGTAGATAACTTTGGGTTTATATTCTTAAGAACAACCACTGGGATCTTATCAGTGTCATGTATTTAGAGATTCTTGATAAAATCCAAAGCATAATCTGTAATGTTATTGGTCCTGACCTGGCATCTCGACTTCAGTTAACTTCCACCACCATAGTTTCTATGTGATTTGTCAATAAATATTTTTATAGTAATCGTTATAATGAGCTTTCTTCTTTGGTATCTCCACTTTACGAATTTAATCACATTACTAGATTTGCAGCGACGTTTCATAATTTTAGTTGAAGTGGGTAGATGTGACCGTAAGTTCTATGCTAACAGTTTCTTCTATCGCACTTATCACTTGTGGAACTCTTTTTCGGCTTCTCGCTTTCCAATCAATGTTATCTTCAAAATGCAATGTCAGTTGTTATCTTTTGTCTTCGCAATGTATACTATGTACATTCATTGCCTACTCCTTATTTTGTTTCTTAACTGGATGCCTACACTTGGTGATTCTCAGAATAAATAATGTTAAAAGCTTCATATGTGCTCAGGGTTACTTTAGGTGACGTAAACACATGAAAAACACTCTGTCCTGAGCTTGGAATACCAGTTTTACTTTCTTTATTTCACAGGTCATAATAGTAATAAATCATAATTTATTATATAAAAATGTTGCTCAGGCGACAGATTTGAGCGATATGACTGACAGGTGTTGTTCCCATAACTAAGAAACAGGAATTGATTGAGCATATTTTCAATTAATGGGGCCTTTTATCTATCAGGTGATAATTTGATGGCGTACAGTGTAAATAAACTTATCTTAATTCATGTATTGAAACAAGGAAGGAACACATAAAATGGCATAAGTTTTTCCCCTTTTTGTAAAAAATAAACTATATAAAAATTCATTTTAAGAAGACAATGTTAGAAACATGGAAGGAAAGCAAAAAGGGAATAAATGATCAAACTAAACAAATAATGAAAAGAGACTGAGTTACATATTTATAATCTAATTTAAACAGAAGAATACTGGTTTAGTGAGAAAACTTATCACGTAATCACCAGTTAAAACTACCAAATACTGCTCATTCAAGGTGATATAGGTGGGAAGTCTGGAATACTTCAGCACACGTTTTTTCTGGATTTGAGGACTAAATAGAAAACTAAATCTGTCATCTTGGGATTAATCTGTCACAATGCTATTGAGCTGAGTTGTCATTTGCCTAAAATGTTTACAGTCATTATTTTTTTTAAATAAATCAATATTTTCCGGGATTTTTTTTCAAAACATAAGCTTCTAAATCTTTTGTATAAGTTTTATATGCAGAAAAGTCTATAGGTCTCATGGCAGAAAAGAAGTACAGAGAAACAGCAAAAAAATATGTATAAAATATAAACAGAAATATTTAAATAAAAAGCATAGAATCAGAACCACTTTGTAGTACCATGCTTTCTACTGTTGTGAAAATTCAATGAGTACAAAAGTGAAGCAGAATACAGTGAAGAGTATTAGAGTTGTGACAAAACTTGCTTTCACTTGACATGCAACTGGAGCAACTAAATAATAATAGCGTGAAAATCGCGAATAGGAATAAAAGAAAGTTCACAAAATTTCTTGCAAAGCAGGAGAAGGAAAGAAGACTAAAGAAAGATACAAAGAAAATGCAAAGGAAAAAAATGAAAAGAAATGGATAAAAAGAATAGAAGAAGAATAAAACGGATACAAATTAAATCAATAAACGAAACTGCGAAGAAAGAAAGAAAAAAAGAAAGAAAGAGGAAAATAAAAAAGAAATGAAACTAGCAAAGATGTTAAAAATATTGGCGGTAATCTTTAAAAGAAAAGCAATTTGGCATAATTAGTTGGTATTTAATTAATAAACCCTGCCTTACTCTGAATATCTAATACAGACACACGAATAATAATTATAAGCTTTATAATGCTTCATTACACAAAGAGCATCAAATAAACACATTGATTATTTTACAAATCTGCGATTTGCTTGATTTCGTTTATGTCAGCCACTATAAAAATCATTTTACAGATGGTGCTTTTCTTTTATTCTATATGAGTTTTGTTTAGTTCTGCGGTCTTTTGCTGATTTCATAGAATTGCGGGTGAGTCGCAATGTCTCAGTGTTATTTAGTGTTTTCTTATTTAATGGTTTTCTAAGTTTATTCGACTTACGTAAAAAAAAAAATTATTTTTGACATTAATTTTACTTAACAAAATATTTAATAACGTATGTCTATCTTCTGCCATGTTTCTAACAACTTCATATCTCCATCCTTTTATAACTGCTCTAGGTGACTTTTGCAGTTCAATGCAAAATTAATCATTTTTAATTTCTTTTTGAATTTCTGGGATTGGAAGTTATTTTTTACATTATTTAAATTCGGACTATTGCCTTCATTTTTGTTGTTGTTGTATTATCACATTTCAGTCATTTTACCCTCCAGCCTACTTCAGTTGTCTTTTTGATCCGGGTAGCCTTCAGGAATTTTGAATTGAATCAATCTATTGGTCTGGTTCAGTTCGGAGAAATTCCCTGAAGATAAGCCAGATCGACAAATGTCTGAAGAATACTGAAAAACACAACAGGCGAAACACTGTGATAATATCAACAAAAATGAGGACATTAGTTCGATTGTGAAAAATGTAAATAATAATAATCTTTTATTAACAACATTTTCTAAAGATTGGAATAAATTATAAGCAGAAAATTATGCAATATCTGGTGAATGCAATAAATGAATGAAAACTTCAAGATGAATGAAAACTTCAAGATGAATGAAAACCAGCAAAGTTGTAAAACTGTCTACCTGTTCATCATTGAAACATATAGTCAGTGATGATCCTGAAGTAATATTACGTCCTTCCTCACTGATTAATTTACGTTGATTCTTGCCTTCAGTTTGACTAATTGTGAACAGTATGTGTTCGAATCAATTATTTAGTTCTCTAGAAAGAAGAATCACAGTACTTTTTTCCGTTCTTACCACAAAATATCATCATACACTAGGAAACGGTTCTCTTAGTTGCCGCTAATTTATTGTTCACCAAGTTCTGTTTCATATTGTTATAAAGTATCTACTTTTCAATGCCAGTTACAATTTGTTTAAAAAAACTTTTAAGAACCGTAAGTAAAAATACATAATCTTACATTTATTTAATTTATCTGGAAGCCATGCACCAAAGTAACTAAGCTGATGCAAAGGAATTTAAATTCTTGATTTGGTTATATTTAATATGTTGATTATCTATCGCATCATATGAGGTTGGTCATTTTTAAGTAATATCTTGATTTGTTCGCTATCAACCACAAATTGTCTACCAGGACATTGACACAGTGTTTTGCAAACTACTATTGATACGTTCGATAATATGCAGTTCCTTCTACATAAACTTCATTTCATCACGTATTTTAACTTGCTTAAAATTTGAAATATAATGTAACAAATATTTGTTTCTGGTATTTTTAATGTTAGAATCTTTACACAAAAGCTTTTGAAATTTAAAAAAAGAACCCTAATATTACAGTTGTTACAATGAAATGAAAAAAAATTTTTCTGAATAAAATTAGTTAAACCTAAATTCAAAACAAACCTTGATTCCATTTAAACATAAAAATCAGAAAACACTTTTTGTTAAAGACAATATGTATGCTTTTACAGATGTCAGTGTATTTCATCGTCAGGTCTTTAATATACTTATTCATTTCTATGTCACTTTTTGGTTAAATACCAGTGTTTTAGACAGAAATTTGAATAAAGTATTTGACCTGAAATGATTGTTTGTAAAAGGGTCATATTTAAATTAGGATCAAATAAAAAAAATAGCAGATATTTCGGAAATCCATAGCAAGTAAAACAGAAACCGAACTAATATCTAGATCAGTTTTGTATTTATGACATTTTTGATTGATCTAAAACATTAACATCTGAAATGTTATTATTGAATCCATTATTGCCTTCCAAAAACTTACTCCACAAGTGTTTTGTCGCCATACAACCTGTTCTGTTTTCGTCATTTTCCCCCATTTAGTTTCCAGTAAAATTGGCTTTTTCTGTTATGAAACATTCTATTTTGTCTATACTGTTGGACTCTGCATCGATATCAATTTAGTTTGCTTTCTTTAGCTAATATCTTTTATTTTGTTTTCTTTCTGGTAGTGACTTTTTCGTAGCATATTATAATTCTTCGTTTAATGCATTTGAGTCATCTATAGTTTTCTTCATTTTTTAGTAATTTCCCTACCTTTTGCATTTTTCCATCTATGAGTAGTTTTTATGAACATTCAGCTTCTGAATAATTTTATTTGCTAAGTAGTTCATTTCCGTGATGTTTTTGTTTTTATTTTAATATCTTCCAATAGCATAATCTTTTTCTCCCTTTTTACCTTAGTTTTTCGGTCCCTATTTATTATAGTAGTGTGAACATATTGATGGTTAACAGCACAGAAAGTGGAATCAGATAGCCAAGTTCAAATTCCAGTTGAGACAGTGGGTACTTACTTTGCACTAATACTTCTGGGAATGGCATGAATTAACTTCCTTTCCATTACCTAGTATTCAGCTAAATAGCGTGATAGAACAAACACGCTATTTTTGCAGATAAAATTAAAAGGAAGCTACGGTGAGCTATGAACGCCTCCATCCTGAAATTATATGGCACTTAAAAAGAAGAGAGATATTCGAGATAGATGAGACTGTTTGCTTGTGAGATGATTTTGCTTATTATTAGTGTTTCGTTCTTTTCATAGATAATATTTGCTAAGGAAATAAGGCTGAGAAATTTTATCAGATTGTAAGTTTTTGCTTTCTTTTTCTTTTTTTAAGAGTTTTTTCATACTGTCTTCATTTTGTGTTTTATTTCGTCTGCGAATTTGGAGTTTGCTATAGGAAATATTGCATTTCCTTCTTACATCCATTATTATTATTATTATCATTATTATTATTATTATTATTACTATTATTATTATTATTATTATTATTTGGAATCTTATTCTGGTGTGAAAGATTAATTCTTCATTACGCTCTGAAATTTTCCAAGACTGATCTAAAATAACCAGTTGTAGTTAGATAAACTAAATTCTCTTTTTAGTGGAGGCAAATGGACGCAAATGCATACAGTCTGAGATAATAATTCCTGAATATATTGACATGAGTGACATTAAAAGAAAGTCTTGCGTAAGTAAGAATGAATAGAATTAAAATTCAATGGCAAATAAGAAGACTTAATGCCTTACAAATCAAGCCATAGCCATTTAGAATGGTTACGATCAATACATTGAGCATATTTGGTACGAAAATGGTTTCATGCGCATATCTGAGAAACAATATTTTGCTTGTATTCATAAAGTAGGAAATCTTTATGTATGTATGAAGAAGATTTTATACTATTATTCACATGCATATGTACATGTGTCAGAATACGTAATAAAAATATATATAAAAACATATAGATATGCATTTCTGTATCTATTTAAGTGTATGAAGATAACATAATATATACTTTTGCACGATTATATCAATTTCATTGACTGACTGAATGTTTTTTATTGTTCATCAATATTTTGCAGTTTATTAAAAGACAAAATCATTTTTTAGATCATAAGAACATTTTGGTGATAATAATGAGTTTTTCTGTTAAAATTTCTACTAATTAACCCATAGGGGGATGAGAAAATTGGATTCATATCTTTCTTAAGGGTATTTGCACGTAAGGGAATTTAACGAACGAATTTAACGAATTGTGTCACAGCCACCAAGTATGTATGAGTGAATATATAAATCTTAAAATACGTTTCCTTCGTGTTTCTAATTCCATATGAATGAATGTAGATTATTTTTCTTTAAGGTTCTGTTTCCAGAATATGAATCTCTTATTGGAATAAATAAATATCATCGAGTGAAATTCACAGAAGATCCACAGATCTGTCTTATATTTTCCAACATATTGATAAATTCTACCTAATGAAGAAAGGCGTATGTTCGTGAGTTACTTATTCATAATTAATAAACGCTATACTGGTAACATTCGACAATCCAATAAAAATGATCTTTATTCATTTTCGTCAAGAACTGGTTAAATAACCGAAGCTCTTTAATGAAAACACATGAGAGATTTAACTAACTCATGACTTACGTTTAATTTTATTTATATATATATATATATATATATATATATATATATATATATATATATATATATATATATATATATATATATATATATATATATATATATATATATATGTATGTATATATATATATATATAGATATATATCATCAATTAATTCATATTCAACAGAATGCGGAAAGCACTAGACGGCCGTTTCGTCCTATTTTGGGGACTCGTCAGCCGTGCGCATCCATTATCGAGACTCGAACCCGGATCATTACGATATGATGCAAACATCATAACCACTGGACCAACGTTCCTTGGTGACAGAGTTAACAAACCAGTCTCAATAATATATATAAATATATAAAATATATGTATATATTTATAATATATAATTGACACCCGTACACCCATTGAGGTACTCAGACACACATACACACGCGATCGCCCTCCGGAGCTCACATAAACATAAACATATGTGAAAAGTATGGGACTATATGTATATGTGTGCTGTTGGTTGCGCACATACCTTCAATCATCAAATACTCATACAATCAGCCGCAAACTATCTCAAAACTCACCTAACATACACATTTTCAATAACAAAAAAAACAAATACGACGAAGCGCTAAAAGCAAGTGGATACACATAACAAATACGATATATACCTCCACAGCCAAAACGCAAAAACAGAATAATAAATATTATCTGGTTTAATCCACCATGCAACAAAACCGTCAAAACAAACATAGGTAGGATATTCCTAAACTTAATAGAAATGCACTTCACTGAAACAAACCGATTAGCAAAAATATTCAACAAAATTAACGTTAAAATCAGTTACAGCTGCACAAAAAAATATAACAGAAGTAATAAAAAGCCACAACAAAAAACTGACAACCTACAATAATGCAACATAGGAACCTCAATGCAACTGCAGAAATAGAACATGTCCACTACAGGGAAATTGGCAACAAACGAATATATAAAGCCAAGGTAAGTGCAAACAACAGCACAATGTACTATATCGGTGCCACTGAAGTTCCATTCAAGAAGAGAAAAAACAACCACAATCTTTCATTCTCCAACAGAAAATACTCGAACAGCACTACAGTATCCACATACATATGGCATCAAATAGACAGAAATATTAAACCAAGAATAAGCTGGAAAATATTGAAAAAAGCACCTGCCTACAACAACATTACAAAAAATGCCTACTTTGCCTACACGAATAAGTAGCAATAATATCTCATATCCCGCAAAAGAATTTACTAAACACAAGATCAGAAATAATTTCCAAATGTAGACATGAAAATAAATACCTATTATCAGAATTTATACCAAACGGATAAAAAATAACACCACCACATAAACCATCAGTGACCCTATAAACATGAAAAGAGAAACATCTGATACCATAACGCCAACAATTACTCTCTAGTTCAAGCTACCATCATAATAATTGCATTTATTGTTATTATCATTCTACCACCATTAATAATCAATTTTCCCACTTTATAATAACTATTTGCTATCACAATTATTATTATCATCAACCCACGCTCCCCGCCATTACTACCAATCACAATTACTATTGCCATATTAGTCCGCAATCACCATTAACGTAAATTACTCATCTATCCCACAGCGAAATTAATACCACCGCATAAAAACTAATAAGGATTACAAATTGGAATTTCTACAATTTACATATACCCTTATATATAAATAGCCGAGAAAAATAACAGCACTAGTTGCCTGACGATTGCACTAGCATGAAACAGACTGTCGCCTCTAAGTGTTGACTTCTATGTTCACTTTTGTGTATATATATATATATATATATATATATATAAAACAGACGGAACTAAAGAACAAGAGATGATTGATATTGCATTTACGTTTTTGAAAATCAAAGTTGACTGGGAAGCAAGAAACCGAAAAAGATTTCTACAAGGAAGGAGTGATAGAAAAAATGTTAGCATAGAACTTAGGCGTCGATCTAACCATTTCAACTGTAATATCACAAGACCTTGCCGCTAATCTAGTACTGCACTTAAATTCATAATGTCTAGGTACCATAGAGGAAAGTTCATCAAGACAATTACCATGAAAATATTTATAGAAAAGGTACAGGGAAACTACGTTACGGCGGTGAAAAAGTGACTGAGTCCGAGATGCTAGGACAACACCAATAACATTTCATATTCTTCTTTATATTTTATCAAAAATCTCTAAATACATAGCAGAAGCACCAAATCAGATGTGACAGCAAAATTAAAAGGGTGGATAAGTGGTAGACGTATAAATGTGTAAGATAAATTCTGGGGATAAAAATTGTCCAGCATGACACATTTCCCAACTTTCCTGGCATCAGACCAAGCAATTGATTCAATATAATCTTTCCACTTTATGTCAGTTAACAATCTTAGCACGAGAAGGAGAGCAATGAGTCACTCTCCTGGAGGTTAACCTCAGCTATGCCGATGGAAATTAAACAAGGTACACTCAGACTATTAAAAGTGAGCAGTTTTATTTTAGAGGCGTTAAAATTAACAAGCTATTCCTTGCTCCTCTTAACAACAAATTCTAGTTATTTTTTATATCAGCTGCTAATTTGGCCTTATCGAACCGATCAGACTTACTATTAAGACAGGAGTAAATAGATGTGCCATCAGCATATATACAGAATTTAGTCGTTGATAAAAATTAGGAATAATGTAGGTCCAAGGATAACGCCCTTGTGAATATATATATATATATATATATATATATATATATATATATATATATATATATATATATATAGAGAGAGAGAGAGAGAGAGAGAGAGAGAGAGAGAGAGAGATAGGAAGAGAGAGATAAGAAGGATTAATACAAATAAAGTTTGTCACTTAGCTGATTGATATTATATTCAGCACCTCGACGCTGAAGTTTCATAAACGGAAGTCGTCGGGAGGTTTCAACAATTGACTTCGGATTTTTTTCATTTCCGTTATTTTATACTAATTTTTGCGCTAGTTATTGGTGTTAGGTGGATTTTTTCTTTTTTTGGCTGTTTTTATATACGCGTGTGTATGTATGTGCGTATACACACACGCGCGCGCACACACACACGCACACACACACACACACACACACACACACACACATATATATATATATATATATATATGTGTGCGCGTGCGTGCGTGCGTGCTTGCGTGTGTGTATACGCACATGTGTGTGTGATTACGTGTGCATGTGTGCATGAGAGCGTGTGTGGCATTTTGTCACCCTAAATATGTGCTTGTAATTATGTTTTCTATTTGCAGGTGAAAAGTATTTCTATCAGTTTTGAAGGAGATTTTCCCTCTGCAAACGAAGTAATTTCCCGAGTATTATTTGTAGCCGTAACATCTTATGCATATCTATGTAAAAAAATGTCCATGTTTTTGTGCTCTTCCATCTTTTCACTTTTCTTCTTGAATCTCTGTTACAATTTTTTTTTATTTTGTCAGCCTTTTATTTGATTCATTCCTCGCAATCCTTGAGTTTAATTTTCTTTCATTTTATCTTGAATGGATAAATGCGAAAGAAACTGCGTTTTATTTGATATTATTTTTCATTCGTTTCCTTTATTCTCATTTCTGCTTTTCTTCCGTATTTTTTTTTCATTTTGTTCCCTTTTTACATTGTGCCTTTAATAAGATTTATCTTCTAACTATTTGACTTTGTTTTATCTTAGTCATTCATATTTTCGATAAATATTATTTATTTTCTTCTTTTTAAAGATAAATTCCTTCTTTTCTTCCTTCCTTCCTTTTTCCTTCCGTCTTTCCTTCCATCCTTCCTTCATGTCTTTCTTTCTTTCTTCCTGTTCAGAATATTCTGTAGTGGTAAGAAAAAGAAAAAAATTAACCAGGGTCAAGAAGGGGGAAATAATTTGGATGAAAAGAAATCCTCAGTATGCATAAAGGAAATCTCTCGCGATTCTCCAAAAGAGCAAGAGTCGAAGAATACTCAAAAGTATTTGGTCGTAAAAGTGGCACCGACCGGCAATCCGGGTAATGACAGTCTTCATTGCTGCTTTATGTCAGCGTCGGACCACGGGAAGCCTACAAAAATAGAGCATTTTACTTCGTTAATATATGCGGATTATTGTCATCTTCAATTTTATTTGCAGTTCATCAGCGCTTATAAGGGGCACTCAGCAGTAGCATTGATATGGACTTATTAACTAAAGCCTTTGTATTATAGTCTGAAGAAAATATTTCTTTTACCCTCATATTTGGACCAATAGATTGAATCCAAGGCACAAAAGAAAGAAGTTTCTAGAAGCTCGTTCAATAAAGCGTTATGCAATCCATTGTCCTACGCATACATTCGATAAATGAGTGTCGTTTTTAATCAGCCCATAATGTTCGTTCTTTCTCTCTCTCTAGACATCTTGGTATTATTATTATTTTTCAAACTAGGGATTCATAAAGAACGTCGAAGTTTTAAAATGCCTCATTTATACACGTTAATTACTGCGTACAAATTAGCCATGTCCCAGAGTGTATTACAGAAAGTTTCAATGGATCAGTGAAAGATATTTAAATTTTCTTCAACCTTAGAATAACATGTATAAAATATAAAGTCAAGGTCATGTCGTACCTAGAGCATTAAAAAAAATCCGCGGAATACATTTGTTTCGTAACTAATAATAATATGTAAAATAAAAGTTATAAATTTGCCATGCATCCTATTATTTGCAATAAATATAAGGTTTCACGATTTGAATTAATTCATTGTTCATAAACACTCGAACTTCTCATTCCGAGCCGTGAGCCACTATCCATTACACCATCTACACATCCACCCGGCTCTATGTAAGAAATCGGAGAGCCGAGTTCGAATTTCAGTCGTATTCGTTACATTCAGTTACCTTTGAGAAAGGTATTAATCCATCTATTCTCTTCCAACCTTTAGATCAAATAGCAGGTTAGACTGGAAACTTTAGCTTTGGTTGGCAACTAGCCTAGGAGAAGGATAAATATGAATTCAAAACCAATTTTGCATGGAGCTAGAAACTTCTCATAAAAAGCTACTTGCTCTTGGAACCACAACAGCAACTCAAGTTATGTTAAGAGCTGTGGCTTCATACTTCCTATGGGTGTCTACAAGACTTGAATGCGTGAGTAAAGCACTACAGGTACAAGTCTTCCTATATTTTGATTCTACCGAAATGTTTTATTCACATTTACTATTTGCGTTTCTATCAATCTATTTATGTAGAAATAATTCTTTAATAGATATATTAACATCTTTTTGTCTGATTTGTAAACAAACACGAAACCTTAAATAGCTATTATTCTTCCGATACAATATGTTTTTAAACACAAAAGTAAGTTTTTATGAGTGAGACATAAAACATCCTGGCAGTATTATTATGTAAAAATATTACACTTGTTTTATTATTTAAAAACCGTTTTGGATTATTTAGAGAAACCAATAAATGTTATTATTAATGGATATTCTCTTGGAATTTATAAATTCCATTCGGACTAAAAAATCTGTTCATCCAACCAATATTTGATCAAAATGTTATATTACCACTGATTATTTATGTCTATCAATCAATTCTACAAGTTGTTGTTGAATTACTGCTGCATCGTGAAATGACATGATTTCCGCGCCTCCATGACATTTGATAATCGGAAAAGTCTGCTAATCTGGAACTGGAATAGAAACGTCGCATAAGATATAAATCTGTGTATTAGTTCAACTCATAGAATATGCTTGTTATGAGTACTTTTTACGTTTTAAATGTTTTAACAAGAACAGCTTAACTATGTAATCCATTAATGAACACCATTCCAAAAATAGGACTGCGGACATTAATAGGTTACAAGTAGAAACGCATACTTGATACCAGACTTTTATAAGTATTCTATTAATACCGGATTTCTTTTAGAAACCTATAATTAATATAATTAATGCTGGACATTACAATGGGCGTTAATGGGTTAATATAATATAATATTTAAATTAGATTTTTACTCTTACTTTTTCTTTAGTCTTACGTTTTCAATTTATTATTTTGCTTATAACTTAAAAAGAAAACGATGTTTTTTATAGATATTAAAAGATAAATCATAAAACATTTTTAAAAATCAGTACAGGTATATTTGTAAATATGTGGAAGTGAATATGTAATTTTTATGCTTTACGCGCGTACACACACACATGTACACATTATCTATCTATCTATCTATCTATCTATCTATATATATATATATATATATATATATATATATATATATATATATATATATATATATATATATATATACATATACATATATATATATATATAATTAATGCAAGTAAAAGTTTTTGTCACTTAGCTGATTGATGCTACCTTCAGCATCCCGACTTCAGAGTTTCATAGACTGACCTGTCCGTCTACTCGTTAGGAGTATCACTGATTGCCCGCTTATACTTCTGGATGTATGTCTATATGAATGCAATTTAGATATCCTATCTGCAATCTCGAGGACTTATATACGTAGACATTGTCGTGCACTGATCAATAAAGTGATAACCTTTCTTCAAACAAGAGTTTACAATTATTACATATGGATATAGTAGGTTTTTTTTTATTTATACTAGTTTGCTAAATGACAATGAGTACATCCGCTTCAGTAATTATTGTATTTATTTAATTTTTCTTGTCTACGTATAAGGGAGAGCAAATATGATTCCAATGGAATGAAATATTCTTCAAACATTTGTTATCTAGCATATTCAATTATATTTCTAGAAATTATCAAGTTAAGTTTTTGAATTCTTAAATTAGACACGAAATGACATAAAAATTCATAAATAAGCTAACTATATTTATCAGCTTTTAAATCCAATTATAATCCCAATTCCCGAACATGAGTATCTTGTTTAGTTTGCAGTTTATTGATTTTATCAAGAGATTTAAGTATCTAAAATCAGTTTTTCATCAAATGTTTTGATATTAGACCCGTATAATTCACAAGTATTTATCATACACGAGTAGAAGTATCAGTGCTCAAGAAAAAAAGAAGTTAACCCATAGAGAGAAGTACTTGTATTTTCAAATTAGGAACTGAATCTTTATACACTACAGCGAATACAATACATCAAAAGTAAATTCGTAGATATTGTAATAGTAGTTTTTTAAGACAAGTAATATAATAATATTATAATATTAGTAACTGATTTTTTACTTTCAAATATTTATTTCTTACCATAATTACTTTCATTGTGAGTGTTTTTAATTCAGTGGGGAAGATTAATTATATGCACTAACGTCTAAAAATAAGTACATCTGCATCAATATTTTTATAAATTTTCTTCTAAACCAAAGATTTTATTTTATAACGAGGAGAAAGTCATCTAGACTACAAGGAGTAGTATATAAGCCACAGCAAAATATATTCTTTCGCTATGAACTACAATATATTCACATATTTTGGTTAAAGTGATTCAGTACTGGAGCATTTGATAATGAATGGTACGTATTAGTATCTTTTGATTGCATAATGTTTCACTATATATAATAAAATCGTACTGCGTTTACTATGTGTGGGTGCTATAATCGATAGTTTCTCTGAATATCTAATCGGTGAGTCGAGATCGAATTCTAGCCGAGTTTCGTTGAATTCCCTTTCACACAAATGCCCTAAGAATGAATGAATTTATTTAAACTCATGTGCTGAATAGTAGAGCATAATGGGTTCTTCATTATTGGTTGGTAACCAGTCCCGGAGAAGAAGTATGAAACTGACGAAGAATATATTATGCAGCTAATAAAAGGCGCGTGAAGTTCACAATGATTATAGTCGCACCTGCGGTTCACTTAATGAAGGAAAGATTGGTATTTGGTTTAGAAAAATATTTATAATTCGTCAAAAGAAAAGTTTATATATTTATTTTGAGGTGATCTTTAGATCAAACACGCGCATATATATATATATATATATATATATATATATATATATATATATATATATATATATATATATATATATATATATATATTTACGATTCCAATGGAATAAATTATAACCATGGAAAATTAGTGTTTAAGCCTTTTTATTATATATATATATGATACTATAGCTGTGAAAGCTTGCATGTCTTAATTTCAGCTCTTCTTATTAATAATTGCATTGTTTCTTTCCAACTAAACTGACATCTGACTGTCCAAAGATGTTTTCTAAAGTAACTATTATTGACTTCTCTTGAAAATGGACAAAATTTGCCATCGTGATTTTATCAAGTACCTGTAGAAAAATAGTTTCGTCCCAGAGGATATTCCTGTTGATAAGGTTGCTACATTAGGGGATGACGCTCCAGATTTATCAACAGTGGAAATGTGGGCAGTTGAATTTAAGAGGTTAAGAGAGAGGTCTGGATGTCCTACATCAGACACAACCGAGAAAAAGATTGGTCATGTTCCTCACATGGCGACGTATGACAGGAGATTGACTATAAATCAAATATACAAAGATATGAGCATAATCCCGTGATAGAGTTGAAAATATTCAGCACAATGAACTGGCGAAGGTTTCTCTTTGCTAGGTGCCACGTTTTGTGACACATGATAAAAAGTGCATCAGTTTGATGACATCACGAAAACATATGGCATTGTTCGAGGCAGATCCAAATGGTGTCCTTGAACGTTTCCTAACCCAGAACGAGTGTTGCGTTAATTGCTTTGAGCCAGAGACAAAAGAGATTATCCATGCTGTGAAAACACTCCTGCTCACCTGCTCCAAAGAAGGCCAAGGTTGTTTCAGCTGCAAGGAATCAGATGCCCTCAGCATTTTAGGATGCAAAAGGCATTGTGTTTATTGGCCATCATAAAAAAGACCACACCACCAATGGAGAGTATTATACCAACTTGCTGAGGCAGTTATGAATGGCTATGAAGACTAAATGCCCAGGAAAGCAAACGAAAGTGGGCTTCTTCCATAAGGACGATACCTCAGCACACAAGTCCTTGGTATCAATGGCTGCTGTGCGGGACTGGGCTTTGAACTGGTGGAGCATCTTCTTTATTCTCTTGATTTGGTGTCACCTGACTATTATGTGTTCCCCAACATAAAAAGAATAAAATTGACTGGGAACCGATATCGCATTGATGATGTTAATGAGGATGATGATGTCATATCTGCAGTTGATGACTATTTTAGCCAACGAAATGAAAACTCCTTCAATAGTGCGATCCAAGTACTGCAGCACCGATGTAAAAAGTGTCTGGACCCCAAAAGAAGGTACTATGTTGAAAAATAAACCACATTTGGTCACATTCCATGAGGGTATCTTGATCAGTCTATGAACTTCTCTACCGATCCTCTTATTATATATATATATATATATATATATATATATATATATATATATATATATATATATTTGTGTTTGTGTTTATAGTGATTAACCGATTGTATCTGAGTGAACTTGTCTGCTAGCGTAACTAATTAATCACTGTTGTAAACTGTGGATTATTGTGAAATAAGTAGACCATAGTTACAGTTTCAGAGGGCACTCTAGTCTGGCGTGATCAGTTGTTAACAAAACCGGTTCGCTCAAATTCTCAGTTACGATGACTTGCGATTTCATACTAATACAATTTCATACTAATACAATTTCATACTAATACAATTTCATACTAATACAATTTCATACTAATACAAACATTGCCGGGTTCCGACCAGACTTATTTAGCCAATTTCATTGACAAGTCAACTCAGTCTATGATTTTTCAAACAATTGTAAACAGTACAGCACGCTTGGGTCGTCTCACAGGGTCGATATTATTAAGGTCACCACCTTGACAAATCGACCTTGATGAGATTCGAACTTGGATCTTATATATGCAAAAATAGGAATATATTCTGTCACAGAAGCATTATCAAGCAAGATCTGGTTGACAAGGCTAATATACAAGTTAAGATATCACGTAAAACCTAATAAAGGGCACACACACACACACACACACGTACACACGCGCGCGAGCGCGCGTGTGCGTGTGCGTGTGTGTATGTGTGTATTATATACACACACACACACACACTCTCTCTCTCTCTCTCTCTCTCTCTCTCTCTCAGACACATACACGCACATACACACATATATTTTATTTATTTATCTATAACATATGATTCAGGATATAAACTTATGATTATTCATCAGAGTTACGACAAAGCCGACATAAATCACAAGAGACCTTTGGAACAGTAATTGTTCTGTTCTATCTTTCCTTCTACTGGTTTGTCAATGATTGCAAAATTATGTTGTCATACCAACCCGATCTTCGCTTAATCTCACTTCTGCTAATGTCTGTTATTGTACACTGTATGACATGAGATCCTGGTTATTCGAACGGAGTGACAGATCTTATGCGATAGATCTCAACATTGACCTCTACGGTATTAGAGACATGCGTAACTTTGCGCAATTTATAAATGGAATAAATGGAAAAACGTAATCGGCGTTTATATGTTTGGTGATTGGAAGCGTTATTAAGAATTTCAAATTGACAAAGAGTACATTTGTTTTAGCGACTGGTGCAAAACTACCAGCACATATTCCCTTAAGTGACAATAATGTCTACATAATGACGGTTTTCATCTTTTAATCTGCAAAACATGCGTCAAAAGCGTACCCTCTATAGGACAAGAAAATTGTCAAAAACTGTTTCAGGTAACGTACACACTTTATTACATGTTATATGTTGCACTGAACTTCAATATGCTAGAGAATGTGCATGATATGTGTTAGCATATCAACTGACTGAATATATACTTCATATATATAATGGGTTTACTAGAAAGTTCTATTGACATACTAATTTCTAGTAAACCCATCTGCATATAGAATAAATCTAATAATGGCATTCTAGCCTCGCTAGATGCTGAAAATCTATTTATCGATAAAAAACTCTAGTGAAATAGATAGGTTAGTTAATAAAACAACAACACACGAAAGGGTACCAATATAATCAGTACGATAAACATTTATTAAGTATTAATTATTAAACATATGACATAAATGAATCAAGGGGAGAAAGGTTTTAAGTTCGGAATTTTCGGACACGCCTGTGTCCTTCATCAACAGACCGAGGAATAAAAGAGAAATGGGAATTACTCACCGACAGTTATTTTTGTATTAGTGTAAATAGTGTATATACAAGATTAATATGTATCTACACTAACTTTCTCCACTTCTTACATAAGCTTATATGTAAAGGAGCCATAGTGATAGAATCATTGATTGTATAAAGAGGGTGATCGAAAAGTAGCCCTCACTGTACACGGCAATACTTCCATTATTGAATAGTGCATCATGAAAGAAATCATGGGTGGTAGAACATAAAAATATAGTAGGTAGGTGATGTCTGTTAATAGTAGTTAGGTTATAGCTGCTAAAATTTAGAGTTAAAATGTGGGTGGAGGGCTTACTCATTCGGGGAGTAGTGTTGCTGATAATGTGATTCCTTGTGGAAATTGTACTCCTTGAGTAAACCTAAATCCCTGTTTAAACCCTCTATGTGGGAATTTACTTTTAGGATATACTTCAACACCGATTTGCGTCTATCCTCGGTCTACTGAACCCAGACACTAAAAGCACGCACCCGACATTATCGATGCTATAACCAGGTTGGTTGAAGGTGGCATTCCCTTTTTGAGGTGATATGTTGCAGATGTTTGATGATGTTAAAAGTCTGAAGAGGTTGTGGGGACTGTCGACTCGCGTGAAGGGGGTTATCGGTAAATAATTTATTAATAGTACTGTCTAGTTTTAAATGTTGTAAATCTTAAGTTAAGGCGTGGAAAAGTTTGTGAAGTTTGTAAACAAAATAAAAGACCATGGGGATTCTGGAATTATTCTTTTTAGTTGCATAGTTAAGGAGACTGTTTCTGTTATGTTTGGAAGCTTATTTTGAGTAGATAATTCCTATCAAGAAAGTGACTGCAAAGTTGTCCCATGTCTATGTATCTTCCTTGTGAGAACAAATGAATTTAATGCGTAAGCATTGGCTGGAGATTATAGATTATTTTATGTTGGTGGGGGTAGCAGCTATTGAAATTAAGGTAGCAATGAATATCAGTAGGCTTGGTTTATAGGGTAGTGGAGCTGTGGTGATTATTGAGATGTACCAGTGTCTCCAGAAACGGAATGGAATTGGTAGAATATTCCATAGTAAATTTGATGGTGTGATGAAAATTATTAAGGTGTTGTTTTTAACATCTAGGAGAATGTTCTCTCCGTGTCTCCATATGAAGAAAATGTCTGCGTGCCTGTGGTAGTGTAGGGGTGCTCGTTGAACTGGAAGTTGTTGTATGCGAGTATAAAATATATAATGTTCAAAATATCTAGTATACAGTGGAAGTAAGTTCCACAAGCGAGAAGCTATTAGAATAGAACTTATGGTTAAAACTAGCAATTTCAACCGTCAAATTATTAGACCTAACTGCCAATCTAGTTCTGCGCTAAAATTCGTGAAGTCGATATATATATATATATATATATATATATATATATATATATATATATATATATATATATATAGTAATTAGTAATATGGAAAGCAAACGGAAAATGCTTCTATACAATATTTCTGTTGCACAAACATTCACTTATTTAGCTTTCCCTCTTTTGATATTTCGAATACGCACATAGCTAGATAGACTGATACGCATGTATTCATAAATGTACATGATCGTTCGCTTTCCGGCCATGAAAGCCATATTCAAATCTCACCATAGTCGACCTGTCAGGAAGGTGACTTCTTCATGTAATGGGTCTGGGGTAGTGATCCCAGTATGCGTCACCCTACAACGGGTTCACCGAAGAATGAACTGGATAGAGACTGAACTGTTCGGAATCAATTGATACTGAGTAGTGAGATTGATCTACAGTGGGTGCCTCCTACTTTCGGCCTTGTGCCACATCTAAGCCATGCTTGGAAAATCACTATGCGCTATCTCTCTGAAAACTGTAATTAAGATCGCTTCATCATATAAACAGGTTGGCTCTGTGGGTGTTGATGAAAAATGTGCCTGAGAAGGCCTCTGCGAAAAGAATTAGCTAATTGCTCTATCAGACGAGTGTTATCGAAAAACAATATATATATATATATGTGTGTGCGTGTGTGTTTGTGTGTGTTTATATATATATATATATATATATATATATATATATATATATATGTGTGTGTGTGTGTGTGTGTGTGTGTGTGTGTGTGTGTGTGTGTGTGTGTGTGTGTGTGTGTGTGAGAAATAAGAGGGGGACCAACAACAACAAGAAATAAAAATAATATGATGAAAATGAGAAAGAACTGAAGTGAATTAAGAAAAGTTCATGGAAAAAGTACATAAAACTGAAACGAAAGTCAATATAACAAGAAATGGAAGATTCTGATGACGAAATTAAAAAAGAAAAAAATGATGACATAAAAGATTATGATGATGAAGAAAAAGTGAATCAACAGTAGGTAATGCTAATGAAGTAAAGAAAAAGATGAAAAGAAGCAAAAGTAGAATAAGTTAAAAAAGAGAATTTCTTTTGATGTATGATATCACACATGTACGAAATACACGGAAATAACATTGTGGAGTATGGACTGAGTAGGAAACTGGAATATCTGAAGTAATAATGAAAAATAATCCCTGATGGAAAGAAAAATTACGCTGATGTCGATAAGAATTGGTGACATGGAGAATGTAAGAGATAATCAGTAACAAGCGCTTTTTTCAAATCACGATGTGATAAATTGAGTCACATTACGAAAGATTTTAAAATTCATATCTGAAGATCTGTTGTAATGGAATGTTCCACATTCTTATCGCCTAAGTGGATTGACTATATCAGTAGCTATATATAGTGAACACAGAGGGCTTGCTTCGGCAATTAGTTGGAGATTCATCTCCAGCTGTGCTTGTCGAACTCTCTACCTTCGGGCAGAAAGGAACCGAGACGAGGCTATGCCGAGTGGCAGTGTCTCGTTTGGTGTGGTAGACAGCTACCAGACCCCGTTTCTTAAGGGGTCTACGGGAATTTTTGCCCCAGCCTACCGGCTCGGTTTTGCCCCGCATTAAAAACGGCCTTGTGCCACATCCTACCTCTCGGGGGTGGGGGTGGGGGGTGAGGTAAATAACCTTGCTTTGGCAATTAGTTGGAGATTCGTCTCCAGTTTTGCTGGTCGAACTCTCTGCCTTCGTGTAGGGAGGAACCCAGATGAGGCTATTCTTAAGAGCAGACTTTTGTTTGGAGTGGTAGACAGCTACCCGACCCCGTGTATACAGGGTCTACAAGGAATTTTGCCCAAGCCTATGGGCTGGATTTTGCACCTCATTAAAAAACGGCCTTGTGCTACATCCTGCTTGCTTCTGCAATTTGTCTAGAGTTGGAGATTCGTCTTCAGCTGTGCTGGTCAAAATTTCTGCCTCTGGGCAGAGAGGATCCCCAGATAAGGCTATGTCGAAAAGCAGAGTCTCGTCTCGGGAAACAGCTACCCGATTCCGTTTTATACGAGGAATTTTTGGCCGAGCTTACGGTCTCGGATACCCCAGATTAAATTCGCCCTTGTGCTTCATTTGACCGCGTGGGGCGCTTGGTAGATATAGTTGCTTCGGGAATTACTAGCCTGCCACCTGATTCCCTGACTTTTAATAGTGTATTCTCTTTTACAATAAACCTCTCTTCTTTCATCTACGTGCGTGTTGCTGTTCCTTCACTCGAGTACCAACTTTGTTTTTTTGTAACCTCTTTAAGGATAAAACAAGATCTAAGGTTATGTTTGTACACTATTCTACAGATTTTTTTTCCAGTATAGAATTTATATTCTTGACGTTTTTAACAAAACAACTTTTTAAGTAAATACTACTTGGATCAAGCATACACTTGTTAAAATTCAAGGGAATATTGGCTGAAATTTTTAACATTTCGTCTAAAAATAAACAGGTGAGCAATAATCACAATATTTAATCGCAGAACAAGACACATTAAGAAAGCTCATATTTGCTGTTGCAGTAACGTTTCGAGTGTTGTCTTCCGGCATACTTCGAGCATCTTACAGGAAGTTTCGAACTGAAATTTATATTCAATCTACTCAGTCGAAACAGGAATATCTAAACTATTAACCAACATGAGATATCCTTAGACATTGACAGAAGAATTAGAAGAGTCTAATCCCAATTTTTGATTATATAAAGGATTCAATTTAAAATTCCTTGAAGTTTATGCTGATCGACAAACACCTAAAGAAGGCCGGAGAGCGCAACACCCAAAACATTTTGATGAAGACATTAGTCTTTCTGCAAATAATGTAAATAAGAAAATAATAGTACTACTTCTGTCCCATGATAGTTGTTACAATTAGCGTACAGTGTGTGTATTTAAAAATCGCTCTTATGGGACAGAAGTAGCAGAAAACCTTTAATAAAAAATAAACATCTGAAAGAGAAAATAGCGATTAGAGGAAATGGCTTTAAATTTATCCAGATATATTGCGTATTAATTATAAAATATTATTATTATTATTATTATTATTATTATTATTATTATTATTATTATTATTAAATAATTATGGTAGAATGAAAACAAGAGAGAGATGCACACCTAAGCAATAGCAAACTTTAGCATGAAAATAACATTAGATGAACTGCGTATTATACACAGATAATTACGGTAAATTGAAAACAAGAAAGGGAAATAGAGATAGAGACAGGGAGTAAACTTAAATAAATTTAACATGGAAACGGCGTTAGATGAAAAACTGATTTTTTTTTATTTTATTTAAATACCTTGTAATTATAACGTTGATTTGTGGCCTTTGACATAATGAATTAGATGTAAGATGTTTTGGAGGCTTATTTAATACTTTTCGCGAGAATCGTTTCAACAAAACAATACACTGATGGTTAACCGATAAACAAACCAGTCTGACACGCGAAATCGCACCTTCTTTGTTCTAATAAGAGTCCTCTTTTTATACATCTTATGCATTCTTCTTTTGTATATTGTTCTTTGCAATACTCCGCCCCTACCATTTCCGTTTCCTTCAAATCCCACCGCTGACTGTGTCCCCAGGCCCTTAAAACAATGCCGCTTCCCTTTCTCATCTCCTGGCGTGTTCACACCCATTCACATACATGTATGTAGACACATACACACACACACACAACACTGGAAAACAGAGGAAGAGTGAGACGTACAAATAGTCACTTCACTAACAGTCATTTCCTTTATGATTAGGTGTGATAATACTAATTTCACAAATAAATCTATTAATATTTTCCCCTCGCCCTTTTTTTTCCTTTTAGTTTGAACAGCAGGGGAGATAACTTAGTTAACATGCGATACCGGAAAAATGAGGAGGGGAAGACAGTATCATGGCGCAAATGCAACGATTCAAAGAAACTATCTGTCGAAAATCAGACAATAAATGGTATCCCACCCTGCTCATTTCTTAAAACGCGTTGCTGCTATCACACCCATTTATTTTATTTTAGTGTGTCTGTGTGTGTGCACGCGCGTATGTGTCACATTATGTGTTATCAGGATACGTGCCTGATTTTTAAGCCACCCATGATCATTGAATTTCGCGTCGTTAATGAAACTTCTTTTATGCTTTGCTAGCTCATGCGTAGAAGATCGATTTCTTATGAGATATTAAATATAATTTAGCTTTCTCTAACACAATGACGTAGAAAATATATCCTATGAGAAATGCTGACTTGTAAAAATAGCTGACATCTAATAATCGCATATATATATATATATATATATATATATATATATATATATATATATATGTACATATATATGTACATATATATATATATATATATGTGTGTGTATATATATATATATATATATATATATATATATATATATATATATATATATATATATATATATATATATATATAGGTAACTAGCGATGTGAACCGATGAACCAAGAAAAATATATTTTCTGAAGAAATAAATTATAGTCATGGAAACTTTAATGCTGTCTATTTCTTAATTACTTAATTTATAAAAGTGAAGTGTTGTGTAGTTACATGAAATTCAAAAATTTTAAAAAGACACTCCTGTGTAAGCCTCTTTTTGGATATTAGTAACTTTTTCTTTCAATCGGAAAATAGTACTTAGTCCTTTAACTTTATCAAGGCAAGTGATGATGCATAACATGATTACACAAGAGCGTGTAAAAAGAAATAAAAAAAATCATGTAACTACAAAACATTTCGCTCTTTTAATGATCACTTGCCTTGATAAAGTCAAATGACTAAACGTATCGGCAAGGACTAAGTACTATTTTCCGATTGTCTATTTTATTCTACGGATTTATTCTGCGTAATTTAACACACGAATATATATATATATATATATATATATATATATATATATATATATATATATATATATATATATATATATGTATGTATGTATGTATGTATAAAAATATAAATATTTATATATGTGTATATAAAAATTCAGATATAAATAATAATATATCTATGAAAAGACAACATGAATAAAAAAAAAGTATTCATATATATGTATATCTAAACAATGAAATGCTGAAAGTTCTGAGTCTAACCCAGACGTGTCAAACATATGCCCTGTGTCCCTGAACTGGCCCGCTCTAGGGTTTTATCCGGCCCGCCTGATGACTTCGAAAAGTGTAAAATTATATATTTACTTAATTTTTAAAACTCAATTTAATGACTAACAATATGTTTGCTTTTTTTGTCAACATTTCACTCTGTTTCACCTTACTAAAAATGTCTTTGTCAAAAAAGAAGCAAAATTGTCCTTTTCTTATTTATTCGTGGAGGTGAATAGGAATTCTGTGTGCTTTGTTTGTTCACAGCAGGCTTCAGTGCTCAAAGAATATAAAATTCGGCGCCACAATGAAACGCATCATGCCGACATATACAATAAATCGCAGGGCCAAATGATAAGAGAGACGGCAAACAAATCGTTAGCGGATCTGAAGAAAAAATCCGCTTTAACCCAAAACCGAGATATCAGTCAGATAGCAGTAAAAGCTAGCTATTTTGTTGCTGGAAAAATATCATTAGGATCAAAGCCGTAATGTGAAAACATGCATACTTAAGGCTGAAGAAGACACACTTCTGTCAACATTAGCCTAACAAGAAACACTGTGGCAGACATAATTTCAGATCTTACTGCAGATTTTGACTAACAACTAAAGCACAAAGTCATTTCATTTATTGCATTGTTGGTTGCAATCGATGAGTGCAAGGACATTATGGGTGTTGCGCAACGGGTCATATTGATTCATGGTGTAAACGGGACTTTGACCGTCACCAAAGAGTGCCTGGAGTTGATTCCTATGATGGACACCACAACAGCAAATGACATTTTCATCTCTCTCATTGCAGCGCTGGACAGGGTCAGAGTGGATTGGGCCCGTACTGTCAGCGTGGATAAAGATGGCGCTCCATCAATGATTGGGAAAAGCAGGTGTTGTGAGGCAGTTCAGAGAAAAAGTACAAACTGCAAATGACGGATATGATTTTTGGATTTTTCACTACATTTTCCATCAGGAGGCATTGTATTGCAAGACGTTAAAAATTGATCACGTTATGGAAATGATTGTCCTAATTGATAATTTCATCCGAGCTATAGGTCTGAATCACTGTCAATTTGACAATCTTCTCAGCGATATAGGCGTTTCCTATGGCTTGCCATATCAACTCTGAAGTAAGGTGGTTAAGCTGAGGTGCTGGTTTGTAGCGTTTCTTTAATATACGAGATGAAGTTGAAAAGTTCATGGAGAAAAAGGACAAACCAGTTTTAGAATTTCAATCACCAGGATTGTTGCATGATTTAGCATTTATTGTGGATATTACAGAGCACAAAATTTGCACAAAATGCTGCAAGGTCGTAAAATTTGTCAAGCAGTATTTTCAAAGCATACGCGCGGTCAAGTTAAAGCTAACTTTGTGGGAGACACAATTGTCAAGTGGTAGGCCCTGCTCAATTTCCTTGTCTAAAAGATGTGGTTGCGACAGCAGATAATGTTTACATGAATCGGGACAAAAACAATATCATGGGATTGCTGCGAGTGTTTGAGCTACGGTTTCAGATTTTTCATGAACTTGAAAGAGATTTCACAGTTTTTCGCTCTCCATTTACTGTCAACCCCTCTGATCTGTACGTCAACATCCAACTTGAAGTGATTGACTTGCAGTGTGTTTCAGATTTGAAGAACAAATTTACCTCATTTGGCTTTGACACATTTTATCAGTATCGCTTGCCAAAATACCCCAAATTGACAGTCATTGCTGCGAATGTTTTGTACCTATTCGGGACTACTTACCTTTGTGATAAATGTTTTCTCTGTAATGAGCTGCACTCAAAGCTCACACATAAGCACCAAAATGATGTCCTGAAATTGGCTGCTACTCAGGATTTCACGTCTGATATTGATGCACTTGTAAAGGAAAAAAAGATGCCAAGTTTCAGGAACATATTGAAAATTAATGATAAAATATAATAAAAGTGTTTTATACGTTTTTCTTTTTAATTTATAAGTTGTATATATTTATAATGCAGTGTGATAACTCAGTCTTCTTTAACTGTTCCCACTTTCACTTGTTCAATGTCTTGTAAAAAAAATAAAGTTCTTTAAACATGAATGTTTTTGGCATGTTCTTTCTTACACTAAAACAAAAGGAAAAGTTTGAAATTGCTATTTATAGGTTCTTATGCCAGGATTTTATTTGTCTGGTCTGCTTGAGATCAAATTGGCTTGATATGTGGCCCGTGAACTAAAATGAGTTTGACACACCCGGTCTAACCCATTTCCACCAAACTGACCTTGTGACCAAACATCAAGAGAAGGGCTCATTTTTTCTGGACGATAACTTTTCAGCACAACCTCATCTATCTATCTATCTATCTATCTATCTATCTATCTATCTATCTATCTATCTATCTATCTATCTATCTATATGTGCGTACACCTAAATGGATTTATACATATTTATATGTATTCATATCTGTGTCTGTGAGAAATATTTCTTATTAAAGGAACGCGTATATGTTTCTAAACGTTTTTAATTGTGAGTATATTTTCATGTGTCTTAAAATTTTTAAGAAATTAAAATTTTAGATTAACTATATTTTTTAAAATCACTCTGACTTTGCCGCATAGTTTATTGTAGAGACGAAATGATGAAGCCATTCACACTATTTTTTTAAATGCACTTAAAATTTAAAATGATTCAAAAATCGTATCGAGCTGTCCAATGTTGATCGGACAATTGAACACCAAATGCTGTAAAGTTACTAGTGATAAGATGCTTCAGCCATTTCTGATGTGCGTAATCTGTGAAACAAAAAGAAAGGAAGCCTCCAATCATATTAGTAACAACAAATACACGCGGATATTCAGTTATTTGAACAATCTTGGCCTGGCTTCGCGAAGGAAGATTTATGAAGTGGGCTGTCCATGTCGACTGCAGGCACGCCGATGAGGCTGATGCGGGACAGGCAAGTCCGGCCTCAGCGACTGCAATTAAAGGTCTGGTCTGGTCTAGTCTGGTATAGATACTGAGGCTTCCCGGTCCTTCCTTCTGCGGCGTTTCTCCTTCAGGTTGGGCTTGCGAGAGTCCTCAAAAGTGGAGACGGCCTGTTGGACGGTGCGACATCAGGCTTGACTATCAGCAGCAAGTGTCGACTACTGGCGATGGTCAATGCGACAGGTATCGAGGGACTTCTTTAGTGAGTCCTTGTTACACTTCTTTGGTGCCCCTCTGTCACGGTGGCCAGTGGAAAGTACGCCGTACAGGGCTATCATGTGCAGGCGATGGTCCCCCATTCTGGAGATGTGCCCTGCTCAGAATAGCTATGAATTCAGCAACATGGCTTCAATGCAGGGTGATTTCCACCTGTACGAGGACCTCAACGTTTGTCTTATAGTCAATCTAGTGAATGCTGGGGATGGTACAGAGACAGCGCTGATGGATGCACTCAATGAGTCATAGGTGTCAGAGGTAGGTTACGCATGACTCAGAGCTGTACAGTAGGGTGGTGAGTACAACGGCTCTATAGACGCTAATCTTGGTGCCCTTGTTCAGTTGCTTGCTGTTCCAGACTCTCTGGAAAAAAACTGTTACATGCTTTATATTCCCAGATTACAACAATAAAGCCTAGAAAAAACATTGCTATTTTAATTTTATCTTATTTTATTATGCGAGAATTCTGTGTATAATATTGTATTCAAATTTCTTAGATGAAGCATTGTCAGTTATTTTGTTTTATTTTATTTTTGCTGGAGGAAGCGGTCTTTCTTTGATGTTATTGCTTTTCTCATTACTCTATGTGAGCGATGTTGAAGTTTTAGAGAAAATGGTAACAAAAAGAACACACATTTAACATAAAAAAGAAACAGTTTAAATCTCTACCACACATAATGAGGAAAGAGGACTTAGAAAATTTGACACTGACATGACACATTGAAGGTAAGAGGGACAGAGGAGAGCAGCACATAATCTACCTAACCAGCTTGTGTGAATGGTAGTCAGAACAGAAATCAGGAGTGATAGTAAAAGAGAACCTTTACTAAGAGCTACAAAAGACAAGACATTCTGGAGAGCCATGATTAGCTACTTTTGAATGTACGCGGCATATTCTTCTTCTTCTTCTTCTTCTTCTTCTTCTTCTTCTTCTTCTTCTACTACTACTACTACTTCTTCTTCTTCTTCTTCTTCTTCTTCTTCTTCTACTACTTCTTCTTCTTCTTCTTCTTCTTCTTCTTAACGGTTTTTGCAAGGGCATTAATGCGGAGTGAATGAAGAAGAAGAAGAAGAAGAAGAAGAAGAACAAGAACAAGAAGAACAAGAACAAGAACAAGAAGAAGAAGAACAAGAAGAAGAACAAGAAGAAGAAGAAGAAGAAGAAGAACAACAACAACAACAAGAGGTGAAAATGTGTGAGTAGCGAAACTTTAATCGACGTGTAACGTGAAAGCATGAAACGTTGAGTATGATTTAAATTTGGTTCCCCTATTACATTCACTCCGCATTAATGCCCTTGCAAAAACCGTTAATTCTTCCTTTCCCTTCCAATCATTGATCAATCTAGGAGAAGGACAGCACCGAATTCAAAATATTTATAAGGTAAAGGGAAGCTACACTGCTATATTTCCTAAAAAGTCACAGCAATATACAGATATTAACTGGAGAGAAGCTGTAGAGAGTCATGACCTTTGAGGTCCTCGAGTAATACCTCGAGTAATATGGTATTTTAAAAAAAATAATACATGTCATAATCTAAAGATTCTTTAGATGAATATTAAATTATTACAATTGTTTAATTATATTGTGTTGTTTTTATTGAAACTCATCCGATTGTTAATCTAATTTTGTTAGTAAAAATCTTGAATCAAAAATAAAGAATAAATCTCAAGTGAGACGAAATGATTCTAAACGCTTCTAGGCAGATTTCTCCCGTTTAATATACTGGTAATAATTTATAAGGTTTGCTTTTGTCCGGTTCATACCCCCCGGATCTTTTGAACGGGATTAGAAGGTTCATCCTTTATTTCCTGTTTAGGATTGGGTTTCCGATCCCTTCTAGACTCTACTACAAGTCTCTACTCCTAACGTCTCCACTTGAACTCTGAAATTTTATTCGCTAGTTAAATCTTGACCTCTTCACGTCTAGAATTAATTGTCTATTGTCTATCATACTCATTATTATTAGAGAATTATATGTATGTATAGTATTAGATATTGTCTATTATAGTTACTCATTCAACAATGAGACACACCACAGTGTACTTGTTTATTGTGTTTATTCCTAGCGAATATATGTTTCGCTTGAAGGTGAAACTATTCGAACATCGAATGAGATATTAAAGGATGATTTAACGAACAAAGCCCACATAAAATGTTTGTAATGTTACTACAAATTTGATAGAAGATACATTAAAAGTGATTCAGGTGCGAAGAGACCTTCAATAAGCAGAAGAGCAAAAAATGTTGAAGCCATCTGGGCAAGTAATGAAAACAAATCGCCGATTAACAGTACAAGAATTAGAAAACGGATTCCACGGACTGTTCGAAAAATATTAATTCGTTTTAAATACCTCAACTGCCTACTCTTCAAGTTTTAGGCTGTTTTTTTTTAAAAAAAGAAAAGAAAACATAACGTCACCTACTTCTGCCAACATATCCCAGCTACTATTTAGATTTAGCTTTCTGTGAAGGATATTTCAATCTCTAAACAAGATTAAGAAGAATATGATAAGGCAAGTGATGGCGACCTGTAACGAATAAAGATAGTGCAAGGGACTAAATTCATGAAGTCCTAAAGGGAATACTAAGGCTACTTTTTCTTTAATAAAAATAATTTCCGAACAGACACTGTGCATGCAGTCAGCTTATACAGTAATATATACAGTAATGAAACGTTGTTAGTAATTTTAATACTCATTCCCCGAGAAAACAACCAGCATTAACTATCATGATACTTGATTAAATGACGGATTCCCTTTTAATCATGAAAATTTCGCCCCCGTGAAGGATTGTCTACTGCACGAAAATGTATCAACTGAAGACAAATCTATTTCTCAGTATATTATTTTTGGTAATGAGAAAGGAACCGGCTATATCAGATTATTCAATCATAAAAGTATTTTCCCTGGGTAAATTATATATTCAGCTTAAAATAACGATTCCAGTTACGTTTTGAGAATTTCTAAAAGACATTTCTGCCGAAAAAGAGTGCCCCATCGAACGAAACAAAAGATAGTGTAAAGATAAAAAGTTTAGGGAATACGCTGCATGTGAAAGAATTCCCATCCCAGCAAAATTAGACGAGAAAGGAGCAAAATCCTGAATTGATTTCTATTCCCCTAAAAATGTATTTACTCTTCAGATTACTCATTGAAACGTGCTAATTATACATTGTAGCATTCAAGATTGTCTAATTTCTAGTCATTCATAACAAAATATTCCTTTTGAATTCAACCAAATACGAAGAATATCTTCAACAGATTCCTTCTATGTTGAGGTGTTAAAAGCTATCTTGATTGTAGCTATGATCTTCAATTTGCCTCCCCATAATAAATTTATTATATAAGGATAGGCATTGTCTTGTAGCAAAATCAACAGTAAATCTATCTAAAAGAAGTTTTTTTTTTTCTTATTTAGTGCATCATTCAAAAGCGCTATTGTGCAGTAACAGTCGGTCTAAGTTCCAGCAATTCATGATAAAAGATTCTTTTTGAATTGTACCAAATACAATAATTTTTATCCCTGTAGATAATATTTAGGTTGAGAAGATGATAGTTACGATCTAAACCCAACATTCTTCATTTTAATAAACTAGAATGTTTTTTGAAACACACTGATGCGTGTTGAAATCCTCTCAGTATTTAGTATCGTTGAAGTTATCAGCATCTTTTTTTCTTTCTTTTTTATCGAAATCTACAAACTCTACGTTTCGGTCAGTTTCACGAATCAATCGATGAAAATTGAATAAGCTGATTTATTTCGAAAAATACTTTGAGAAAAAAAACCCTTTCGCGTACTTTGTACTCCTTTACCTGTTTGCACGTCTTCCCAAAATTTGGTCAATGTATGGCTGTTTTAGGGGTTGTGACGGACGTATGGACAGACTAACGGAAGTCACAGAATTTTATATATAGATACATTTTTTTATTGAAATTAACTTTCGAAAATGTTGTTTTTTTCTATATCAAGTATGAAGAGAAATATAACTGAAAATCTGAATAAATATCAATGACAATGGTAAGATTTCGCTCTCATTCTGTAAAAGAAGGTGTATCAGTCATACTAATAGAATCGTCAAACCATGCCCTAACATATTCAACGTAGCATGTTTCCTTTTTTATTACGACATACTGCTGAGCATTTGATTATTGATTGATAAGTAAGGTATTCTACTGAGTGGTGACGTTAGTAGTGAAGTCCATGTTGGAACATGTATTCGGTAGTATATAAAGTCATATTCAAACCGGATTTGTACCTGTTTGCTGTATAACAGCATAGTTGAACAGTACTTAATTGACTTCTGGTTGTTTTGAAACAGAATGAGGTCCTGCTGAATTGGAATTTTTTTTTTGTGTGTAATTAGATAAAAAATAACAATGATAGATGAATAGATGGAATGAAAGAGGGGTGGGTAGGATGATCTGATATGTGTAGAATTAAATTTTAACTACGTTAAAAAATAAAATAGTAATTTTGATACCAATTTTGTTATTTTCTTTGATTTAAAATTTCTTTTATAGGATCAGTGACTTTACTTATCAATCAACTTACGTATCAAAGGAGAGGTCTCTCATACTTGGTTACATACCGTGATTAATGTAGGTGATGAAATGTAACCAATTAAGTACACGTTGTTGGATTCTGATGTGGATTTGTTCAGGGAATGCATATAAAAAGCGATCATATATACTGATTCATATATTCTGTTTCATTTCTCTTTTAAAGCGTGCAATCTACACTATAGCCAGAGAATATCAACTGAGCAAAGTTTGTTCGCTGACCGCACCTTTTCTCGTTGCTCTGAATAAATAAACCGTCGTAAAAATGTGTTTTACTATTGTTATTTACATGTTACGTATTTAATAAAATATAATCACCAAAACAACTGCCCAACTTTAAAGGAAAAAAGTTAAATGAATATACAAAATTGAAGTTTTTCTTGTGTACAATTTCAACCTGGTAAGTACAGGGAAATTCAAAAATATTAAGTAAATTTTCATACTTCGTTTCAAATATAGCTCAAAAAGAAATAACAAAAATGTTTTAAAAACTTTTATTTACAAAGGAATATTTTCTTTAGTTTGCAATCAAACATTCAATCAATCAGTCAGTTTATTTCAGTTTATCCTTATATATTTTCAACCACTTAATGAACATTCTCAAATTTAAAAGCCTTGATAAGCCAATGACATCCTCACTTTTGTATATAAACACGTGTAACAAAATAAACCCCACATTGCGTTGGCTAAGAATAGTTTTTCCTTTGTCTCTTTTTATTCATTTTGTTCTACAGATACGCTCTATCTGAAAATATTTACACGCACACATACATACACACGCACACAAACACACACATATATATATATATATATATATATATATATATATATATATATATATATATATATATATATATATATATATATATATATATATATATATATATATCATTATGTTTGCCTATTCATCTATCTTGTCTAATGTATTCATTTATGTATTTTTAGAGAATTCACGCAAGTGGACGTACGCAAATACACAAAGGAGCATACGCCTATTTTATATATAATTATCCAGTACTTAATATATAAGTGGTAAGTATAGACGTGTGCAGTGTATATTAATATATTAACAATTTTCTTATAAAAATCTTACATTACTGACAATAAATACGTATAAATCCTATCATTTTTATCATATATGCTGACATTAGAGTATTATACATTTGGGGGAGGGTTTCGTAATGTACATCTAGCGTTTCAGGACCAAAAGAATACATGTTATGAATAGCCAATGATACAAAATATTATATGTGCTCAGTGTAAATAATTAGCTTAAGTGATGACCAGTTTCATAGCAATCCAAAATAAAAGATTTTTTATGTCAATAGGTAAAACAGACATTATGCGGATATTTCAACTTAACACAATGTGTTGACTTTCATACAAACACCTTAGATCCCTCTTTTTCTACTTATTTTATTTTTTATTTTTACTTATTACTTTTTGCATCACCAATATGTATATGCACAACTTCATGGAGTTACTTAAAAACTTAGTTTCTTTCGACTGTACATGTGTGTGACGTAAAAATAAATTGATAGAAAGAGACTGAGTAGGATAGCATGGTAACTAGCTTCTTACATAGCTAGATATGACCAACCCATTGATAGATAGATAGATAGATAGATAGATAGATAGATAGATAGATAGATAGATAGATAGATAGATAGATAGATAGATATGAGCAGACTGAGCTTGTTAAAATAAAGTATTCTCTCATAACTACCTGCGTTGCTGAGAAAGTAACATCAAAACTATCAGCACTGTAATTATCCATGACAGCAATTATTAAGAATACAAATAGTTTTGATTTAGAATATTTGTCTGATTAATTTACGATTGATGAGTTTATTTAGATACATATACATATATCGGTATAACTCTTAGAAAATATATCCAGTAATCCAATTGTTCAACAATTAGTAAACAGAGATTCTTTTAGATTAGTTTAAATAAATTCCTTCCGAAGTCATTACGATGAAGTATTGTCAATTAATATTCGTATTTCTCCCGTAAGTTTTTCATTATATTTCTCTTGTCTCGTATTGTAATTTATTTTCTCTTGTGAAGAACGAATCATGAAGTAGTTTGAGTAGGTGGAGAACGAAACAAAGAAAGAAATGAGGGAAAAAAGAATGCTTAAAGCTAATAAATAATTAATTCATATTCTTCTTCTATGTGCCGTGTTCCTTGAGGACGTGAGGGCTGATGACGTTCCACAATTTCCTGTCCTTTGTATTACCCTTTCTTTATTGTTTTTGCTTTTTTGTGGCAATTTTATGATCACCATTCTACAGTAGTTAAATAGTCAGAAAAGATTTAAAATAACGAATAAGCTTCAGGAACGATTTGAACTCGCGCCTCTTACTCTATATCTTCTGTAGCACTAATTTAAATTAGAATTTGGGTTACCAACCATAGGTGCCCAAACCTCCCAGGGTTACGAGATAGAATTTCAAGGGGTGTAACAGAGAGGCTTTTCTATCCCTGTGGGAACACGTCATCATTCAGCCCAATGCCAATGTGTCTTTAGAGAGAGACATTTTGTCGCCGCCTATAATAATACCCACTGAATTTGTTAAATATTATTTTATTATAATCTATTAATTCCTAACCCAGTTCTATTGTGTCAGCTCAAACAAAATCTAGAAATCGCCTGATTCTAAAGAATGACTTGCAGATTGCAGTCAGCTAGAGGATTCTGCGTTATGACAAATTTTATATTCACGTTTCTGATTCATTTTATCGAAACAAATAAAAGAACCGACACTTAAGGTTTAAATGAATTTTTAAAAATGAAAAATCTTTCTGGGAGCTTTTATTTTAGTTTTAATTTCCAGTTAATAAATTATATTTAATATTTCTAATAAGTAAAATAGTTTACTGCATTCCAAAAACTAATTTAAATTGAGTAGAATGAGTATTTTTTTCTAAAATAGCTGAGCAACCCTTTTTAGTCGTTTTTCATCATAATATAATTCTCTTTATTAAAAAATCGACCAAAAATAAAATATACTATTTTAAAAATTGGTTTGAGGAATATTAACTCATGTAATATATAATTAATTTGATTTGAAACAAATATTAATTACTTTATATTTAAAATATCACCGAAATGCAATTTTTAGCTCGACAGTAGCTGTATTTTTAATCCGACAGTAGCTTGATGTGTTGACAGATTTCATGTCTTACGGAGAATTTAGCTGTAAAGCATAATTTAAGAAAATGACGTGGGGGCCTATTTTATTTTTTTTAAGTACACAGTAATCCTAAAAATTACGAAAATATTCTCCGTAATCTAATATTTTATTACATTGTAGAAATGCTGACTTTAAATTTACTAAAGTTATCGTTCTTATTTTCTGATAATGCCGTGTATGGTTGTCCGTACTTAAAAAGAATTGGGTATATATATACACATACAAAACATTCAAAAATCTTTAAACATGTTGGTGTTTGATGATTTGTATTAAGCTTTTACATTTATGATTAGTACATATAGTTCTCAATAATAATATCATCTAAAAGGGTGAAATTAATACAGAATTTTAAAAGATTTAAAACTTAATAAATTTTTCTGATTAAAATTTAAAAACCAATGAAATCAATTCTCGCAAAAATTCATTATTCATCAATTTTTTTCTTCAGTCAATAGTGTTCTTTATATATCTTATTTATAAAAGCAATTAAATGTTTTTCTATTTAAATAATATCATAGTTTTACTGCATTTTTTTAATTTTACAATTCAGAGAAGTTTTTCAGTAAATGGTGTTTCTATTTTACAAAAGCAAATTGATGATTTAAATTCTTCAAGGAATCTTGCTTTTAGCTAATATAAATATGTAGGGGCTACAATTTTAATTTATCGAAATTTCATGAAATTAAGTAAGTGCGGCTAACAAATATAAAAAAATATATTTTACGAAGATTTTCTTAAAAAAAATACAAAAAAATAATTAAATTAATTTATGAATATGTCATGAAAATTTAATTAAAATCCGAACATTATTTGACTTTTGCAAGAATTTCTAAAATGTGTTTCTAACGCCAAAAGAGACACTAAAAATTCCTTTGGTAATCTATAACCCACTCACTGACATGAAAAAAAAAGATATTTAACCAAAATTTTGAACGTAGTAAAAAGGATTAAAAATTTTAAATTTTAATAACATAATGAAAGAATAATTTTGTCTCTTTATAATAACATAAACATTTTGACGATAAAACATTGTTTTAATCAAGTTTTGTGCCATTTTTATTATGGTATACTCTTTTTTAGAAAAGTTTTGGAGGTATTTATTTTACTGTTTTCAATTTTTTAACGTAAAATCTATTTACTCAATTTATAGCTTTTATTTAAATGTTAAAAGATTATTTGTTAAGTTATGACTTTCCCCTTGCAGTAATGTCTTTAAAAATATAAATTAGATTTCTCCCTGTTCAAATGTGATGTTACAGTTTTAGAAGGTGTGAATACTGATAAAATACAGCTAGGAGTTGTTCGGCGTAAAAATGACTTGGAGCCCCCTAATTAAATCATGGAAACCAATCAGTAGTAAGTCAATTTTAGCCCTATAATTTCTACTTCAGTTGTGAAAAACAACAACAACAAAAAAACAGACACCAAATGATAAGTTACGTCTTAAGAAACTTTGGTGGAGGATCAATTTCAAATCGTCTTCTTTACCTATGTACAGTATAATGATGATAATCGAGCTGTGATAAAAAAAGACATAGGCAAAGTAAAAAAATCCAGAAAAGGCATTCTCCAAAATTTAATTTTCCAGATAATGTTACTAGAATTATATAGATAGATTGCATTATATATATATATATATATATATATATATATATATATATATATATATATATATATATATATATGTAAAAGGCAGGATGTGGTGTGTGTGTGTGTGTGTGTGTGTGTGTGTGTGTGTGTGTGTGTGTGTGTGTGTGTGTGTAACAAATGCACGGCCGCAATTTTCGACGGATTTGCACCAAAATGTACATGCACTTGCTCCAAGTTAGTGGCAAGGCCAAGACCGACTTTTCATTTCCCAACTCCCATCGATAGTGGAAATAATCGATTTTTTCATGCTTCTACGGCAGTTTCCATGTAGTTTGCGGTCATTTTCTACTGGCCAGAGTGAGAGCCTATAACTGGCTGCCACGAATAGGCAGGAAGATTCTATTGGCCAGCGTGAGAGCCAACAGCTGACTGACACATTTTGTTAACTAGCATGCAAAAAAAATCGATAGCTGCATTCGTCACAATTGGGAAAACTTTAAATCTGCATGGTACTTTACTCCAATTGGCTCATTCGCTTGCTTAAACTCAACGTTGATTCTGATTCCGCAGAACTGGGTTGGGTGCGAAAAAATATTTGTTGTTAACATTCTTTTTTCATTCGGTTTTTCCAGTTTCGAGTCCTTTTTTAAAGCTGATCGTTTTGTGTTCATTTTGTTTAGTTCTTTTTTCGTAACAGATTTAATGTTTAGTATAGAGCTTAGAAAAAATTCGCAGTATGAGATAGGCAAGAAGTAAGGCATGTAGCAACATCAGCACGGAAAGAGCACTCCTTTAAGGCAAGGAAGGGCAAAAATATTTTAAGTCAAGTTATAGCGGTTGCTGTATGAGTCGTACGATTTTTGAATCAAGCACGCGCAACGCCGGGCCATGCTGCTAGTATATATATATATATATATATATATATATATATATATGAGAACACATAGAGTATAATTCCACTGTACGTAGAATTAAAATGAGAACAGATAGAGTATAATTTCACTGTACGTAAAATTTAATTTAAAAGAGGGCTTAATACAGACTAGAACTAAATATTATTTATTTTAGGATATTAAAACATGTTAAAATAGCTATATAATGGTAATTATGTTTCAGTCGTGATTAACCAATCGAATGTGATCTACACTAAATTCAAATCCACCGGAAAAAACCTTTTAATATGTCTTCATCTTATCTTTGAATATATATATATATATATATATATATATATATATATATATATATATATATATATATATATATATATATATATATTCAGACTTAAGCAGAAGCAGTATGAAACTAAGTCTTGATGACTACATTCACACAGTTTATATCTATAGACACTGTTAACCCCTATAAATGTAACACTCTCTCTTTCTCTCTCTCTCTCTCTCTCTCTATATATATATATATATATATATATATATATATATATATATATATTAGAGTTTATAGGAAACAAATTAGGTGGAGTGAGTCATTGACGGATACAATAAAGCTGAGAAAAATAGAAAATGTTACATACAAATATACGGACAGGTATACATACAAAGATTCAAACATACTCAACTTGTTTGACTTGTAATACACGCTATTTCATTTATTTTACTTTGCGTTTCATGCTTAATGTTCTTCTTTTGTTTATCCCTTAATGACAGGAAACCAAATCTGCCCAAATAACAATTGTCAGAACCGGCTTCGTCACTCCAATCTGTGCTTTTCCTTATTAGCCTTGACAGCTGCAGTTGCTCACCAGATGTGGTTCACACCTTGTCGCATCCACTTCGGGTTCTATATGTTCGAACGGGGATTGGTCGAAGTGGACGACCCAGTTATTATCTAAATTAAAGATTTCCTTACACATCCAATTAACAGCTGGAATAGTGGTTATTGAATTAGCCACTATAGATTTATATTGGGAGAAAGTAATTCGCTGAGAAAGAGAAAGATAGGTAGATTTCAAGTGAGAGGCAACAATAAAAATTGATCTGAGGTTTCACTCTTTGCCTCTCACACAGACTCTATTTGTCTTCTTTCCATTTTACCAAGCTATCCACAGCGTATTAAATGTAATTCGTACATATTCTGAAAAATACACATATAAAACACAATGTATATTAAAAAGCTATGTTTATTCCTTTTTATTTAAAGCAGATTTTTTAATCGAAACATACAAAGCTGTTGCGGGAGATACTGACCGAGTGTTTAAGTTGGAAAACACGTGTCTCCCGGTATATTTATTCCACACAAAAATAGCGGACTCAGAATATGAGTCCGGGTAAAAAAAAGTGACAACAAATCTATACATATAAATAAACGATAAGTATGTATGAACAAAACAAAGACAGAATATTTTTGCATGTTACAAAACAATGAACATCAATGAAGAAAACATTTAAACTAGTTAGGTGTTTGTGTAGAAGTAAGCGTAACAAACGTGTGAGGCAGACACATGTGTATAGATGCAAGTGTGTGAGAGAGTTCAAAGGTCAACAGAGGACCAAGGGAAGCAGCAGAGTTCCTCTCTACGTGCAACCTACATCTTACCGTCCCTGGGTGAAATAGGAAAAAGAGGATGACAAAGAATGTCACTGCCTATTTATAGGCTTAGACAGGATTCCCTAGGGATGCGCTTTTTTTAAAAAAGAAAGTAAGTGGGGTAACTTCACAATGCACACATAATACACACAAAGTACGTAGGCTTATCAATCTAGTTCACAATAGGGTCTCTTTCCTTCTCAAACCTTGTATTCCATATAGATACATACGCGCGCGCACACACGCACGCACACACACAGACATATATATATATATATATATATATATATATATATATATATATATGATTAATAAAAATATAAAATTTGTCAGTTCAATGATCTTATATTCACCAACCAGATTGCAGACTTTCAGGGACGAAACTTTTGTAATCATTCGGCGCACACTTCATAGATAGATAGATAGATAGATAGATAGATAGATAGATAGATAGATAGAAATTATAAACGTATGAGTAAAGGCATAGATAGATAGAAATTATAAACGTATGAGTAAAGGCATAGATAGATAGAAATTATAAACGTATGAGTAAAGGCATAGATAGATAGAAATTATAAACGTATGAGTAAAGGCATAGATAGATAGAAATTATAAACGTATGAGTAAAGGCATAGATAGATAGAAATTATAAACGTATGAGTGAAGGCATATATATATATATACATATATATATATATATATATATATATATAGATAGATAGATAGATAGATAGATAGATAGATAGATAGATAGATAGATAGATAGATAGGGATTGAGAGAGAAAAAGATTGTGATAGATAGATAGATAGATAGATAGATAGATAGATAGATAGATAGATAGATAGATAGATCTTGATTAAATCAAAAATATGGTTAATGTAGTAGACCAGCAACGTTGCGGCAATATTTATATTCACTGAACACATACATACATGCGTGCTCTCGTATGGAAACGAAATATTAAAGAATTAAGACTATTTTTTGCAATGAATCGTGTATAATAATAATAATAATAATAATAATAATAACAACAACAACATAGATCAACTACTAATAATTAAAATGACACTGGAACATTGCAGGAAAAAAGGTAGAAATCGCAGCACAATTGGATAGATTACCGTAAAGTCTGATCCTTAAGGTTTTGGAAATGTACAAGATCTCCTCGTGGATAGTAAATATATAGCATGAGACTGTGGAAATCTACATCATGCGTAATTCACACCAAAAGTACTGCCACTTCCAACTGTTTGAATATCCGACGAGGTATCTTTCAAGGTGACTCTCTGTCGCCCCTTTTATTCAGTCTATCCTTAATCCCCCTTTTCACAGTAATAACTATGGATACAAAATAAAGAGAAAGTGTATAATCACCTATTTTGAATGGATGATATCAAATTCTTTGCCAAAGACGACAATGAATTGAAGAGTATCCTTAGTACTGTAAAATGTTTCAGTGGTGACCTCAGTATGAATTTCGGATTAAATAAATGTGCAAAAGTAAAATTCAAGAAAGGAAGAATTACAGAAACACACTCAATAGATCTAGATTTTGCCACAAAGATTAGGGAACTGGAACAAGAAGAAGCCTATAAATACCCAGGTGTTAGCGAAGATGATGGAATACTTCATTCTCAAATGAAGGAGAAAGTAAGAAAAGAATAATACAAGCGTGGGCATGCGGTGTTAAATACAGAATTGAATTCACAAAATATAATATCAGCTATAAACACTTTGACAGTACCTGTGGTGCAATACAGTTTCAACATCCTTAATTGGACAGTAACTGACATTAAGCGATGGTGTCAAAATGAGAAAACTTCTAAACCTCCACCGCATGCATCATCTTAAAGCTGATGTTGATCGTTTGTAAATACCCAGATTTAAAGTAGGCAGAGGATTAGTTCACCTAGAAATGTCTTACAAAAGCACAACGAATCGTCCTAAAAAATACCTCGAAATTACAGAAGAATGTATGGTGATCCGTGTCAAAGAACATGAAAGAGACTTTATCCAGTAATAAAAAAGCCAACAAATTCAAAACAATATTTCAAGTAGGTAAAGAAGTGCAAATAATCATAATAGAGCTACTGCAGCTCTAAAGAAACTAAAAATGAAATCAAAAGCAAATGCAAATGCAATGCACTAAATGCAGAAATGATGACAAGATAAGCTACTTCATAGTCAATACTATGCCCATACCAAACAAACTCCATATCAATCAGTGGGTATGTGGTGCAGGGTTAAAAGCTGAAACTAAATTGTTTTTCTTGCTGCACAGGACCACTGCTTGCAAACTAGAAATTAGCAAGCACTCATTCAGAAAAATGCAGATCTTGTGATAAATAGTCAGATATAATTGACTATTTGTATCAGGTTGCACAGTGTTAGCACCCACTGAATATAAAAATCGGCATGATAGAGTGGGCAATATCTGCATTGACAAATATGCAACTTCTACGGGAAGAAAACTGCAAGAAACTTGTATCAACGTCACCCAGACCTGGTTATATAGATAGGATCTGTAACTATCTTACTGGACTTTACAAAACACGTATACAGAATAAACAAAACTAATCGCCCAGACATCGTGATCAAAGACCACAAGAACAGAATGAGCTTTCTTATTCAGATAACAGTGCCTACAGATTGTAATGTACCTTTGAAGATCTTCAAAAGCTATCAAAATACAAGCATCTGGCATATGAGGACATCAATAATTCCAGCTGTAATAGAATCCCTCGGATTGACTAGGAAATGTTCCGATAAACTCATTGAATGGACTCTTGGTAAGCCATGCTTTAAAGAAATACACAAAATTGTTCATACAAATACAAATAACACGTTATGAAGAGTTTTTATCTAATTGTTTGTGAGCTTAGTTTTTTGAGGGGAGGGGTTTCTTTTACAAACATTATCAGTGGAAAATGTCATGGAGCCATTTCTGACCTCAGGTCTCTGTTTGGGACCCTGAAGGAAATGTTTATACAGCAGAAATCAAAGAAAATTTGTTCCATAAAGATTTCCTTGAATATTTCTCCTTATGCTAAAATGAAGCAACTCAAACAAATACCTTTTACTTTGCAAGCAATATTTTAGCTAATACTGATAATGTTGCATTGAGCATGGGATATTTAAAAAAGACCCAACGCTTTTTCCGCATTGACAAACATATATTACACAGGTTTATTACTGAAAATGGAAAGAAGCTTTATAAAATAATGTAATAATTGTGTTATACAAATGTATTAATTCAAATGAAATATAATAATTTTGCTGTATTACCATCGCTTAAATTAACTCATGATCAGCGACAATCTGTTTCTTCCTATTTTAGTGCATATCTATAGCCTAATCATTCGGAATGCATATAATATATTCTTTTAGTAATGTAATTCCTGACCATTGAAAATTCTTTATTTCAACTGCATTTCTATAACAAAATCATTAGCAACTCATTTATATGGTAATATGATGTATAACTATATTAAAAGCACAATCATCGCATTTACTCTATGAATATAACAGCACTATTCTATCGATAACACCTTCATTAAACTATGATCAATGAGAATCACATTCTTCTTGATTTTTATTGCATTTCTATATTAAAATTAGGAACAATATATATATATATATATATATATATATATATATATATATATATATATATATATGATAACAAGACTTAAACACTAATATTCCATGGTCACCCCCTTTTTCTTTTCTTCTTCATCTCTTATCTTCCGAGCTTTAAGATTTTATCGTCTATTGTGTGTGTATGTCACCCAGAAATGTATACACTCTTCCGGTATTACTTTAATCAGACATTTGGAAATATGCATATCTGTCTCACTTAAACCGTCTTTGTCTCTCCTTTTTAAAACTTCTCTCTGTTAAATTTTAATCCCTCCTTAATCTTTAGACCTTCCTATTCTTCTCTCGTCTGTTACCCCTCTCTTTGGCTTTCATTCACTCTAGCATTCGCCCCACACTCTCATACATACACTCTCGCTAAATTTTATTTTTTTATTCCGGGAGATGTTTTTCTGTTTTCTTTTTGAATTTGTAGGTCTGAGGAATTGGATCGTATTTGCGATTCCAATGGAATAAATTATGACCATGGAATATTAGTGTTTAAGTCTTTTTATTGTATCCTTACTCTGTCCTGGACATTGAGTTCTACCTGGATTCTATCCTCTTGGAATTATTTTTTATACATACATGTATGTGTATGTATGTATGTATGTATATATATTTATATTTTAAATATATGATTGCATATGTATGTGCATATTTACCACTAATATTATCTATCTATCTATCTATCTATCTATCTATCTCTCTCTCTCTCTCTCTCTCTATATATATATATATATATATATATATATATATATATATATATATATATATATATATATATATATATATATATATAACTTCATTTATGATGTTAGTAAAAACATATTCTTGGACATTCTTGTGGGATTCAGCAATAACATATTCACTACGTTATGCAAAAATGCCACCAGTAGAAATTATTACAACCTTATGTTTATGAGCGAATGCCCTCTTAGATATAAAATAGGCGTTATAAAAATCATCAATTCAACACACGATAATTCATCCTCTCGTCTCCTTTTCGTCAAAGAACTGAATAATGTGAGACAGACGTTAGTTAACAACGGTTTTTCGAACTACCTGATTGAACACCAGATCAGACTTTTTCTTTCGAAAGTGACTAATACCAATTCTAAACAAACGGGTAAAAACAATAGCATTAACATTTTCTATAAAAGCCAAATACATGTTAACTATAAGCAAGATTAATTTTTCTTAGAAACATTATAAAGAAATACACATACCGATGGACAAGAACATGAAAATTAAATTATGTACTATAACATATTTTAAACAGCCAACCTTATCATCAACAACAACACACCTGCAAGATCTAAATTATAGAGAACCAATATTATTTATGACTTCACATGCCCTTCATGGAACTGCGTTCCTGATCAAACAAACTCATGAATAATTATATTGGACATACCACTACATGCCTGTCGAGAAGACTCACTTTACACTACTCTGACATTAGTTCAATCAGGATGCATTTAAACACATACGAAAATCTGTCAAAGAATATCCATAATATAACCGTAAAAATAAAAGGACAGTAGCCTTATACTTCGCTTGCAATAATTGTCAAAATTATTTTAAAAAATGCTACTCTGATCAAAGGTAGAAATAATTCACTTCGACATAAATGCCTAGAGATTTCCTTAATCGCAAGGTCATAAACAGTAAATTTGTGCCCTGATTCTTACAACGTCTCACCATTCCTGGCAGATCTTATAATATCACAGTGTGGAATACCTACCTTCAAAAGTGATGGAAAGAAAAAGAAAAAGAGTCTTAATGAATTCTGCTAGATAAAAAAAAATTCTCAGCACCTCCCTGTCATACAAACATAACACATTTCGTTCAATGAAGCACGAAACGCGTCACAAGTAAACTTTTTCTACGTTGTCACACAATTTCCCCAATAGGTAGTCATTGTAAGCAATGTTATTGTAGAAATAGAGTGCAATGATTTTACTGTAAAAATCGATTGTAAATCAGGAGTAAATGACTTATCAGTGGTCAGAAATTTCTCATTAAAAATTTGTAAAAGTTCTTGCTAATGAAAGAAAACTGAAATAAATACTTCATTGAGATTTTCAAAGTCACAGAGAAACTATCTCAGAGGAAACATCATGGTCAGAAATACGTAGGAATCAGCTAAAAACAAAAGAGAAACATTTCAACAGCTCAACCAAGAATACATACAGAAATAATGTTATACCAGAAATGGACAAAACCTGCACACATATAGAAAACATCCATAAATACTGTCTTTGTGAGAAGTAGATTGATAAGTAAATCCAGTAAACCAAAATGAATATAAAAACATGTAAATGTGTTTGTATGATTTATTCTTTATCATGTAATCAAATGTTATTTTTGTGAAAAAAGATGAAATTATAAAGTACATTTTAAATTGAATACAAGAAGATGTATCAAAAGGAATATAAAATCAGGTTTGACAGAGTAGACCATATCATACAATGAGAATTGTGTAAATGATTTCTATGTGACCATGTAAACAAACATTGCTGTTTTGAAAGAAAAAAATGCAACTTTAAAACACTTTATAAGTGTATGAAACAATGTAGCTAAAAAGAATATAAAAGCAGAAATAAAAGGGTAGGTCAGGTAAGACAATAGGGATTGTGCAAATGATTTATGTTCGACCATGTAAACAATGTTTGTTTTGGTGGAGACAGTAAAACATATTAAAATTGAATGCGCAGAGGTGGCTCAAAAATATTATAAAAGAAAGCATGACAGATTAAACACACCGATGATGTGGAAACTGCAAATATTTATGTAAACTAATGTCTTCTTTGTGGAAAAAAGATGAGAATTTAGTGTGCCTTATTTTGAATGCAACATGGTAGAGCTAAAAGAATATAAAACATACCTGAAAAGGTATATCATGTCATACATCATATAAACTAATGCTGTCTTTGTGGAAAAAATATTTGACTGTAATGCACATTATAGGTGAATGCCACAGAATGAATCAAACGGAATGCAAAAGCAAACTTGACAGAGTAGCCGAAATTAAACTGTAAACTGGAAGTGTGCAAAGGATTTATGTTTGACAAGGTAAACTAAAAAAAATGTGCTGTAACATAAATTATAGTTAAATTCCATAAATGGGATTAAAATGAAAATAAAAACAGTGAGTGTTTGATATAATTGTGTGTTTATTTGCTCTACATTCGCTGCCATGTTCTACAACATTTAAATTACATGTGGAATGTCTAGATATTATTCTTCAGTTTGGCATAATAGTAGCACCTAGTGCTTGACATAGTTTTTCTTGGTTTCTTTTACTCATGTACTAGTTCCTGGTTTCGTCTGGATAATCTGTCTAGAGTTTAATGCCACAGAATATTTTTGATTTTCTACAAAGCTATGAAGTGGTGTAAAATTTGCCGGCGTTAAAAATGGAAAACGAACTAAAATCGAATTTTGCCTCAGATTTCTTGCATTACCTAATTTGCATTTGCAACCTTGAGAGATCATTGTATACTTACCCCCCACATGGTACAAGGTAGTTAGAATAAATTAGTACTTGGAATAATGGGGTAGTTGATATGATGTTGTAGTTGGAATAACGAGGTAGTTGTAGACTTTTAACTCTGTAAGTTTACTCTGATAAAAAGACAGTTCATAAAGCTTAGCAGTTGTAATAGCTGGTCCAGTTGAGAATCAATGTTACAACTGCCATACAAACATAGATTTCTAAAATGAGATAATCGGCCATCGTTTACAGCGGAGGAAAAATATTGCCCAGTATAACTTGTCCCATTGAATGACCTATTATTATTATTATTATTATTATTATTATTATTATTATTATTATTATTATTATTATTATTAGTGACAGAGCCGCACAGATTCTCGTCACCGATTGAGAGTATTTCAAAGTATCTATTTGTGACTCTCAAATCGCTTAGAATTCAAACTTACAATGACAACCCTCTCGACACCTGGCTATGATGCCCCCAAATACTTGAACAAAAATGTACAGAAACGGGCAATTTTACTAGCAGTGTTCCAGGTAACATCAACATACAAGTTGTCCAGATCGCCCGACTAGGACCATCCCATATACTAAGAAATGTACTATCAATTAAAGGAAAATTCTCCTTCAGGGCCTAAGGACTATACTCTGAACCCGGCTCTATAGGATACAAAGCAGGAAAAATAACATAATAATAATAATAATAATAATAATAATAATAATAGACGTGTGCGTCTCGTTTTAAATACCGATTTGAATTCACAAAATACAATACCAGCCATAAATACCTTGGCTGTCCTTTAGTGCAATACACTTTCAACATCCTTAATCGGACAATAGCTGCCATATGGATGTCAAAATGAGAGAGCTCCTCACTTTCCACCGCATGCATCATCCTAAGACTGATGTTGATCGTCTGTACGTGTCCAGATAGTACAATTGCCCATTCCTTTTTCTCACGAGGCCCAGAGATCCGATTACTATTGGTACAGTCTCAGTCTTCATTTCCCACATTCTGTTAATCTCGAGCTACAGGTCCGTATTTTGGACAATTTGTAGATAATTTTCATGGATGTGTTTCTCTCATATGGTACTGCTATGTCAATAGCATACTCATTCTGAATTTCTTGTCTTTTATGATAATAGCAAGTCTGTTGATTTTATTTCCCTGTAAGTTTGAATTGGCATGTCCCAGAAGATAATTACATCATTATTTTGGGTAACTGTGTCTATTTGGTGCTCATACCATCTCTCAATGGTTTTGATTTTGTGCTTCTTGCATATCTTCCAGTACATATGTGTCGCTATCTTGTTATATCAGGTGGTATATTCATTTTTTTGCTAGTTCCGTACATCCTGAAATAATATGATCGACAGATTCTATCATTGTCACATAATCCTTGATTATGTGACAGTGATAGGATTTGGTTGCGAGGCTTTGTCCTGAGTTGCAATAATTAAACCTTCTGTCTCAGCTTTCGACCCGGGGCTCCTCAGCCACTGATTTGTTTTCTGTTGGTCCACATCTGCTTCTTTCGTTCTTTTTAGGTATTTGCCATGTAACGCCTTGTCCTGCCAATTTTTTCTTTTTTTTTTTTGCAATATCATTAGGCCAAGTTGTTTTGCTTTCTGTTTTACTCGTTTCGCGTAGATGGTATTTGCTTCGTTTATTGTTGGTAAGATTTCCGATATATTAAGCTGTTTCTTGAAGAGTGCAGCTTCGTGATTTATGAAGTGGAATTGGTATTTTACTATTTGTAAGAGAGCGTCATTGATTTTTGTGAGGTATGCTTCCAATCCGATTGTTGTAGTTTTTAGAATTAGTTCGATTAGACATCGGCCTCCTAAAGCTCATGGTACGTACAGCCTATCAACATCTGATTTCGGGTGGTGCATCCTCATTTGGGTAAGAATTTTTCTGGTATTGACGACCAAACTTTAATGTCATTCAACTTCCATTTAATAATGTTGAAGCTGTATGTTACTACGGGTATAGCTAAGGTATGGAGAGTCTTCATTTTATTGGCCTCATTAGGTTCCCTTTCTAGTATCAAACGCACTTTCCTATAATATTCTTTTCGGATCTTTTTCTTCATAATTGAATGTTGTATTCAGTCTCCTTCATTAATTCATAAGTATTTGTATGTACATCATGGTTTTGTTCCTTAATCTTGTTGTTGATATCAAGGTCTAAATCTGTAGCTTTCGTTAGTTTACCGATTTTGTGTATGGCTTTAGAACATTTGTCGATTCCGAACTCCATCCTAATGTCTTCAATGAAGGTTTTCACAATGATGAATATAGTTTTGTTCCTGCTGGTCGTCATCCTTGGCAAACGTTTTAAGATCATCAATATAGAATAGGTGATTTAGTTTGCTATTCTGTGATTGTATTCGTGTTCAATAGGCAGCTGAGTGGCGCTAATGCATGGCAGAAGAGTAGTGGTGACACTGAATCTCCTCTGAAGATCCCCTTTTGATGTTGATTGGTCTCGATGTTAATGACCCGTTTGTATGGTTTAGGTTTAGTGTAGTTTTTCATGCTTTCTGTTATGACTTCGAGTACTATGTGGCATACTCTGTATATTTTAGGTTTCTTCTCTATTCATGAGTGTGTTACACTGTCGAACGCCTTTCTGCAGTCGATCCCTGCTATCGATAATTTTCCTTTCCTTGTTTTCGCCTCTACCATTATTTTTTTTATTGATAATTAGTTGGTCCCTGCACACATAACTTTCTCTTTTACATGCATTTTCTTCTGTTGGGAGTAAATATTTTTTTAGGGAGTTGCTATGATAGAATTGAGGATCTTGTATATTGTTGGTAGGCAGGTGATGGGACTATCGTTCTTCGAGTTCTGTGCCTCTTCTCCTTCTTCTTCTTCTTCTTCTTCTTCTTCTTCTTCTTCTTCTTCTTCTTCTTCTTCTTCTTCTTCTTCTTCTTCTTCTTCTTCTTATTATTATTATTATTATTATTATTATTATTATTACTATTATTATTATTATTATTATTATTATTATTGATTTATGCTGTATACTCATTTACTTCCGGGTTCCAACCTGAAACCTAAGGTCAGAAATGGCATGATGATACATTCCACTGAACATTATGGTAAAAAAAACTTAAATCTAAAACAGCCGAAAACCACACACATTTTACATTGATAAAGTCTTTTGTAAGGAGTGAGCAGTACTCGTGAATACAATTTTTGGTATTTCTTTACGACTTAGACTACCAGAGATCCCTTCAATGAGTATATGGGAAAATCTTGTAATCATACATTCATCTACAACTGAAATTATTGTTGTGCTCATGTGCCACATTGTTTAGATCTTCACTTCAAGATTCTTTTATTTTTATAGTTTATTGAATAATTTCAATGATAGATTAAAGTCTGTGGAGACTGCCATGTCAATAAGAATGTGCACTCTGTTTTTGTAGTCTTTGACCACTATGTCTGGGTGTTTAACTTTGACTGTTCTGTATGTGTGTATTGTGAAGTCCCATAAAACTGTTACAGGTCCTAAGTCTGTAAGCAGTCTGTTGGATGGCGGGTATACAAATTTCTTGCATTTTCCTTTCCGTAAAAGATGTAGATTTTCCGATGCAGATATTGTCCCACTCTGTCATGCCGAGTTTTATATTCAGTGGATGCTAATACCATGCAATCTGATACAAGATGGGCAATTGTTTCTGAATATTCATCACAGGATCTCCATTTCGAGTTGACACAATTTTACAGTATGCATGCTTGGTCATTTCTAGTTAGCATGCATTGATCATTATTATTATTATTATTATTATTATTATTATTATTATTATGATTATTATGATTATTATTATTAGTCGACGTCGTAGTAGTAGTAGTCGTGATAAATCAAAACATTGCAGTGAATAACTGTTCTCGCCTAATCGTTAATATGGATTCAATAATTATTTTTGTTTCTCAATTGTTTTAAAAAAAAACAAACAAAGAAAATATAAACTCTCGGGGAAATTCAAACTTATATCTCATTTTCTCATGAAGACTACCTCTCCGTATATAAACAAAAAAACAAAAAAAATCCCCACTGAAATTTATCCTTGCTTTCATTCTTTATTTTTCCCGAGCGCCGGACAATCCGCCATCTTTTTTTATAGATACTACTCGTATGTAGATGAACCATTTCAATTATTACTTGTTAACTAGTGATTATTTAAACTGATTTCATTTTTTATCAGAATTCTCCATTCGTCATTCTATCGACGTGAATGAATAATACAGATCGTAAATAAAAAATAAATATCTACCTTCGTTTCACATTCGCGCCTCTGATTAACGACCGTAAAATGATATTCTGAGAGTTACTAATGCGAAAAATTAGAAGGAAATACTAATTAAAAATATATCTATATTAATTCCGTAGTATCAACCTACCTTCATAGATAAAATCTGTATTATGCTCCAAGAGAAAGAAATATTTAAATAAATCATCACTCACTTTAAAGGAAATAATAAAACTAAAGTCGTTATTTTGTCTATGCACTACCTTGGTTTCTATTATTTTCCTATATTTCTTTTCACCTGATTTCCTTTTCGTTTTCCTTCTACATTTCAATGTCTTGTTCCATCGTCCTTTCTAACCTTTCCTTTTCCCTTTTCTACTACCACATGGAAATTAAAATTAGGCAAGTGATTATATATATATATATATATATACATATATACATATATATATAATATATGGATAAAATAACTGAAAAAAACACCCAATTTTTTTTCAGTTATTTTATCGATATATTATATACATATCAAGAAAGTATACGTGGCCTCTCATCATGCTATATATATATATATATATATATATATATATATATATATATATATATATATATATACACATATATATATATATCTGTGTGTGTATTTAATAATTTCACCCCAAGCAAAGCAATATAACCAAGGGGATACTGAAAGTGAAAGGATAAGAAAAAGAAAACATTATTAAAGAGCGATAACAATGAAGGAGGAAGAATCAAGAAAATACATTAGATAAAGATTGACATTGCATTTAAATTTTTGAAAATCAGTGTTGACTGGAAAGAAAGCAGGTGGGAGAGAGTTCTACAAGTGAGAAATACAAGAAAAAATTGTTACCAAAGAATTTAGATCTAGGTAATTTAAGTATAAAAATAATGAGACATTTTTGTCAATCTAGTACTGCATACTCTAGAGCAAAGCTCATCAGAAAAATTATCTATAGAAAAATATCTATAGAAAAATATCTATAGAAAAGACACAAGCAAGTTACATTATGGTGGCGAGAAAGTAACTGAAGCCGGGATACCAGGTCAAGACTAATAACACTACAGATTGTTCCTCCGATTTTATCAAGAATCTCTAAATATACAGCAGAAGCACCAGACCATATGTACCAGCAATATTCGAAGCATGGACGAATTGTAAACTTATAAATATGTAAGATTAATATTGGAGAGAAAATTGTCTAGAATGAGAGAATAAACCATAAAGTACTCCTGATATTGGCTAATAGAATAGACAAAAAATCTCGGATATATAGAAAATCGTTATATACATTATGACGAACTTATCTATCTATCTATCTATCTATCTATCTATCTATCTATCTATCTATCTATCTATCTATCCCTATATATATATATATATATATATATATATATATATATATATATATATATACATACATATATATACACATATCTATCTATCTCTCCCTATATATATATATATGCACACACACATATATATATATATACATACATATATATATATATATATATATATATATATATATATATATATATATATATATATATATATATATACATTGCTGTAAAATCGTTAAGCTGAATATTGTTTGTCATCATTAAAAACGGATGGTTAAAAAAAATAATGAAAGGAGACACTAACCGGTTACGCTCCCGCTCTTCAAAGTTTTTAATCGGGAGATTCTTAAAAGAGTAAAATACAATAAATATAATTGGCGAATGATTGATGTTTGTATAGGGATGGGGGAGAAATGGGGGTTTAATCGAAACTAATGATAGCAATCCCCAGCAAACAATCACGCTGTTTATATAGAGACGGTTTGCGAGACTTGATATACACAATGACTCTAGTACTTTAGGATGAAATAAAAAGTGTGATTGAGACAAAACAGTAAACCTGTCAACACTGAATTCAGCAGCATTCTAACTGTTCATTAAAAGATGCTAACAAATTGAGGGTCTATAGGTATTTGGGATTAGTTGATTTGGAACCAAGGTGTGATTCATGATCTTACCTGGTACGTGTTGTTTTATCCTCACATCTAGTTCTCCCTATGTAACTGACTCTGCAACCACAATTATATTTATACACAACAGAAGTAATTTGATAAGGGGGGAGAACATCCCTACGAATAGATGAGAGGATCGGCCTGGTATTGAACACGCCACGAACCTCAGCCCCAAAATAATAGACATTAGACGAATTTGCCTGGAGACGTTTTCGCACACAGCTCCAATCCAAGGAAGTCGCAAATATACAGAGCAGCACTCTACTGTAGGGGGTTTAATTTTTTAAAAATTAGCAATCTTGTCACGAATGACAGAATGAACAATATTAGACGGTTACCCATTGCTACATAGAGTCCTCGTGGCAAAATCCATATAACTATCCTGGAAAACCTCAGAAAAATCATCAATGCCCTATGCGTCAAAGTTTTGATGAGGTTTATTTCCCGCTTCTTTGGACAAAAGGAATTCCAACGCGTGTAAAAACCGGCAAAAGTAGACTTCTTATACAATGAAATTAAAATTAATGTTGGAGTACGATGCACCAGTACATCCCAAAATGCAAGTTGTGAATTGGACTCTTTCTCAACTGTAAACCTCAAAGCTGGATGAAGACTATTGACAGAGGAGAGAAATTGATCCGCCTCAGCTTCATCATTAAATAAATAAAAAGCATTGTCAGCATACCGAGGACGAAGTAAACTGCAATCCACGGCAACATCATCAACTTGTCGATACATATGCTAACAACGCTAAATTCAATATTCAGTTCAATATATATATATATATATATATATATATATATATATATATATATATATATATATATATATGAAGAAATATACTCTTAAGATTTACTATTTTTTTTTCGCTCTCCCGTCGAACTCGACGTATGAGGGTCAGACAGATCAGTTCCCAGAAACTGAAAGCCCGACAGCCACACAGGATTTGATTATAGTGGTGAAGGCTTTGTGCAGGGCCATCCACACTTTTTGGAGGGACGAATACAGGGACCTGGTGCAACGGATGCCACAAGGTCCCCAAACGACCCTCCGCAGGTTTTGAATTCAGAGTTGTCCTTCTCCTAGACCAGTTGCCATCCAAGGCTATAGAACCCAGTCCTGCTATTTACCCATAGTTTGAGGGAGAAGAAGAGGATTCACACCTTTCCCAAGGGTATTAGCACGTAAGCGAATGTAATGGAATCGACTGGAATTCGAACTCGGCTCTCCGATTCCTCAATCCAAGCCGTTATCCATCGCTCCACCGTGCCTCCATACTCCACCGTGCCTCCATACTCCACCGTGCCTCCATAAGATTTGCTATATTTATGGGATAAAGTGGTCAATATCAGAGATAGAGCGTGTGTAAATATAAAAGTGAATATTTTATATATATATTTATATACCCAAGTCTAGGATTGGTGTATACGGAATAAATTCCAATAACCAACAATTACTATTCTTAAACGAGTGCTCAATACAGAGTAGAGCATATATAATTGTTTATTTAAAAATGATAAGATAAATATGTTATAAAATCACTACAAAAAGAGCTATTTTGTTTCAACACCTCCGGTGTCTCATCAAGTGATGATATTGAATGTACATTCAACATCATCACTTGATATATATCATCACTTGATATATATATATATTGAGCATATGTATGTGTGTGTAACACTTCACAGAATGCAAAGATGCACTGATTTTGGTAGCATTACCGATCCAACAATAAATAATCACCTAATTTATACGGGTGACATGCTAGTTCATAATAATTCACAATATTTCATGTAATAAATTCAAATTTTACTATATCTCATTTATGCTTCCTCTTCTTACTACAGATGACGCGAAATATTTCCCTAATTTTACTTCAATTAAACACTTACATATACCTGCATGCTAGTGTACATACCAACAAGAAAACACAGCGTAGCGTGACTGTTAGCAAGTTTATTATGCAAACCGAAACACTGATTTAATCATCATTGTGACAGCTATTACGATATTGTCATAGACAGTATATGTATTTATTAATCTGGTGTCTACTTAATCATTAGAAACCCTATTCTCGCAAGCCATTAATAGTGAATTGTATCCTTATAGGTAACTAGTGAACCAAGCCGTAAAGCACTCGTTAGGAAACTAGTCCCTCACAAATTGTAACGAATCACAACATTAGGACAAGTCATCCTTGCAGACCATTAATTCAGTATAATTGAAGTAATTTCGTACCTTCCTTTGTACCACACTTGTTTTCTTGTGTATGACTAAGCTAGACTCAATAAAAGTTGATATATGTAAACTTCCTCAGCACTTTAAGTGTTTTTGTGCTACTGATTTTGTAGCATATCTGTTTTTAGAGACTCGAGTTTCTAGATTCAAACACAACATATTTTGAATTCAACGTTGTCCTTCTCCTAGACTGGTTGCCAATCAAAGCTGGGGGATGTAAGAAATGGATTCATACCTTTCTCATGGGTATTTGTGCAGAAGCGAACGGAAAGACCTTGGTTCGAATCTGAACGTGACACATCAATCTCCCTTTTTGTGCTACTGCACTATTATCCAGTAAATGCTGATATATTCACATTATAAATGTTTTAATTAAAGAGACAAAGATTTATGTAGCCACACTGATGGAAACATGTTTTTGCCTTTTAAATCAATCCCCTTCTTTTCAATGACTTTAATTCTATAATATATGATAATCACATAGATTATGCCGTAGAATTTCGAAATCAAAATTCAGGTATCCAGTACATATGAGGGCTTTGATTTTTTTTTAAGCGTATCACCCCAAGTAAGGCTGGTGGCCACTATCACGCATGGGGTTACAGAAGGGTTGGAGGAAGAGCAGATAGGAGTGGTAAAGGAAGGGATGTGGAGAAAGAGAAGGACGGAGGGTCGATCAAGGCAGGGGGGTTACGGAAGATATAGAGCGAGAGCAGATAGGAATGGAAGATGTCAGGAAGTGGATAGATCAAGGCAACTGGAGATGACGATTGACGCTACACTTAAACCGTTGGAGATTGTATTTGTCAGGGAAACAGTAATAGGGAAGGGAGTTCCATAGGCGAGATGTGCGAGACATAAAGCTATTGGAGTAGAAAAGACGTCTACATCTAACAGTTTCAACGGTGAAGGGGTGGGAACGGGATGCTAGCCTCGTAGGACGCTTAAATTCACGAGGCTTAGGGACAAGCGAAAGCAACTCCTCGGAGCAATTACCGTGGAAGTACTTGTAGAAAAGGCAGAGCGATGCAACATCGCGTCTGTGAGAGAGCGACTGCAGACGAGATGACAGATCAGGGCCAATCACATTGCATATCCGTCTCTGGATCTTATCAAGAACCCTGAGGCAACACGCAGGGGCCCCAGACCATAAATGGCAGCAATACTCCATGCAAGGGCGAATGGTAGACTTATAGACTTCGAGGATCGATTCCGGGGAGAAGAATTTCCTAGCTCGGCACAGGGAAACAACTTTTCTTGCGGTGGATGATGCAACTGACTCGATGTATTTGTTCCATCTCAGATCAGCGGACAGCGTGAGACCGAGCAGTCGCAGAGAGGAGCTCTCGAGAAGTTGGTCCTCAGACATTCTGATGGGATGCAGGGATGGGTCCTTGTGGTGGTTAATGGAGAGCAGTTTTGTTTTAGAGGCGTTAAAGTTGACCATCCATTTCTCTCCCCAGTCCACAACCGATTGGAGGTCCTTTTCAATTTGAGCTGCCAGGTTAATTTTGTCCACCTCACTAGATTTGTGCTTGAGGCAGGAGTAAATAGTAGTGTCGTCAACGTAGATACCGACTTGGGAGTCTATAGCGTCAGGAAGGTCGTTTATAAATATGAGGAACAGAGTAGGGCCAAGGATGGAGCCTTGAGGAACACCAGCCTTAGTGGGATAGGAGTTGGAGAAGAATCCACTGAGAACAACCTTCAAATCCCGGTTTGATAGGAACGATTGAATTAGGTCAAACAATCGACCTGTGATACCATAACCCCGGAGCTTGCGAAGGAGGCCGGCATGCCAAACCCTATCGAATGCTTTGGAGATGTCAAGGGCCACGGCACGGGCTTCGCCGTTATTATGGATAGCTTGGTAGACAAATTCTGTGATGGCCGTAAGCACATCGGCAGTAGACCGGGAAAAGCGGAAACCATACTGCTTTTCTGAGAGCAGATCGTGGGATATCAGGTGAGTAATCACTTCGGTGTTGATAATGGCCTCGAAGACTTTGCCGAAGAGGGGAAGGAGACTGATAGGACGGTAATTAGAAGGGTTGGAGGGGTCGCCAGAGTTCTTAAAGACAGGAACAATGGTAGAGGACTTCCAGCAGTCAGGAAAACAGGACTCCTTGAGGCAGCGGTTGTACAATTTAGAGAGGGCAGGTGCCAGTTCAGGTGCGCATTTCTTCAGGACAATGGCTGGTATACCGTCGCCACCGGTAGCCTTGTGGAGATCTAAGTTAGAAATAATGCCCAGTACCGATGACGGGGTTATGTGCAAGCCGTCCAGTAGGGCCTCAGTTCTGGGAGGGAAGTCGGGCAAGGGTACCCCAGAAGAGTCAAGCATAGAATTGGAAGAAAACTTCCGAGCGAAGCATTCGGCCTTGTCGGCAGAGGTGGTCAGGACCTCAAATTGATTGAACAGTGGAGGAATGGAGGGTTTGTTACTATTCAGAACGCTCTTGCAGAGGCGCCAATAGTCCTTGGAGCCAAATTTGCGGGATGCAATACGTTCCTTCATCCGAGCTGCAAATAGTGCCTTGGCATTGTCGAGGGTACGCTTAGACTCATTGCGTGCAGAGGTAAATAGACGTCTGTTGGAGTCGGACATGTCACTACGAAAACGGTGGAAGAAGTGGTTCCTATGGGCAATGGCGGCTGAGCAAGCAGCTGTGAACCAGGGGGAGGAGCGCGGTTTGACCTTGCATTTCCTGGAGGGGATGAAAGCTTCGATACCGGCTTTGATCCAGGAAGAGAACTCAGAAGCACAATCATGAGTGGGGAGCTTAAATACAGCATCCCAGGGGACATCCCGGAGGAAGTCCCGAAACGAGTCCCAGTCAGCACGTTGGTAGCAGAAAGTGGTTCTGGTGGTAGGAGGCTCTTTGCAGGGGGTGGGGCTGAAGGAGATACTAACAGACACGACAGTATGATCGGAGTTACCGATAGGACAGAGCTGCGTGGCACTACAAGACTCAGGGATGGAGGTAAAACACAGGTCGAGGAGTGAGGCCTTACAGTCACGATTGTAGGAAAAACGCGTGGGGAAATTTATTTACTCACCTTTATATATACTTCTCAAAATGGATATATAACCAACATTGACTGAATCCTGCGAAATTTGACAATGTATGGTGTATCCTTATGTGTCATCCCACCCATTTTCTTTTTGATAACCGATCATGGCACATCAATATAAAACATTTTGTCTCGATAATTGGCAATAAGAGAGGGTACGTTATGAAGTGGGATCATGCCTGTCCTGACTTTCATGTAGAATTTGAACACGGTTTGTTAATTCTATCAATATTCTGATAACCTTTACACTACTTCTACGATAAGATAGCAGTAAATTGCATTTACATTTTATTTTTTTCCTTTATTTAATTATTCTTCATCTGATAGAAGATTCTGCTTCTATTTTATGATTATGTTTGCTCTGCATTGAATTTAGTTTTAACGTATTTTTATTTGATTCAAGATCTACATAAAGTTTTAATTTTTAACATAGGGACCTAAAAAGATAGTCCTATAATAACTGTAATTTAATTTATGTAATGGCTTTATTAGTCGAAATCTAATGGGACTACGTCCTCATTGTAGCTGACAAAGATTGCATGTCATTGATGTTGATTCTTAATTTGTCTATTTATTTTATTTTCTAATTTTCATTTAGGGCAAATGATGACACGTTCATAGGCAACCAGATTTACTGAAAAGTAACAGATCACACTTATCAGAACACGAAAATGCCTTTCTTCACATTTCATTCCAATCCCATAACCGTTCTCTTTATAACAGTATAGGATAAGTAATATTATATACTTTATTCTTCAAAAGCTTTCTAAAATAGCTTTTTAAAAAATATTCATTTATAATTCAGTTGAGCTTATAAAAATGTAAAAATTAAAGGTTGACTGTTATGATTTGCAAATGTTTCTATAAATTGTTTGATCTATATGACCTATGCAGAAGCCTTGGGTTAAGTTTATTATTAAAGAAAGTGATTACGCTGAAAAAATATTTATCGTGTAAAATATTTCTTACCGTGGAATTACGGTCTTACTGATGCGCTTCCATGTGTATGGTGAATAGAGGCCACCATTTGGAGGATATCATATTACGCTTTTGTTTAAACAAAAGAGAAATAAATTTTTAATAGCCGTTACCTTGGTCTCTTTGTCAACCTTTCTGTTGCAACCTGTATTATGGCTATTGAAAAGTCTCTGTCTCTAATATTGTGCATGTGTTATTGTGTATGTATGTATATTTTTTCAGATTTCTAGATGTTTATATAATTGTTATTCCTATCTCTGTCATGTTGTTATTATGTTAATATACACCCACGATACATCGCTACAAGATTTTTTCGATAGATTAAATAACGAAGAATATACATTCAATTTCATAATTCTAACACATCCGCTCTTCAATAGAAATGTGGCATCAGATGATTTGTTCTGAGAAACTCTTTTAAGATTTAGCTGTTCTTTTTAAATACACGTTTTCTATTAAATTCCATAATTCTCTTTATTTCTATGTAAACTCCCAACAAATGGATTGAATCTTTAAAAAAAAGAAAGAAGAAAAATATTAAAACTATCTTAAAACTCACCAGAACTATACTGCATGTAAATAAATTGGCATCCTGATTAGTGATTTCGCTATTTGAAATTGGCAAAAAATTGGTGAAATAGAATGGTGACGAAAGACAGCAACTTAGACAGCGCTCGCGCATCATATATATATATATATATATATATATATATATATATATATATATATATATATATATAGAGAGAGAGAGAGAGAGAGAGAGAGATAGATAGATAGATAGATAGATAGATAGAGAAAGAGAAAGAGAGAGAGAGCGCGGTGACTATATATTAATATTAAAATATTAGTAAATATAAGCTGAATTTCTAAAAAAATTAGAGACGTAATAATGTGTAGCCCCCCCTTTCGCCTGAATAAGAACGCCTACATGACGTTTCAGTGAGTATATATATCCATGCACGCTCTTGGTTGAACATTGAGTTTGTTAGGCGTTGCTGTAGTAAATTTAATGAATTCTGCATTATGTGTCATTTATGCTTCATGGGGTTTAAATCTCGTGAGTTTGATGGCCAGTAGAGAATCTGGATATCAGCCGAATGTTCATGGAACCCGTTTCGTGTCACCTGTTCTTACTGGAACAAATAAACACCATTTAAAAATATAGCGAATATAAATGGATGGAAATGATCTGCAACAAGAGCTATGTGTGACAAACTCGAATTTACCTAGTGGTTATGATGTAACTGATGCCACAGTATAAAAAATGATCCCATTTTTATCTATGACTAAGACACCCACACTGGACTGTATTGTACGTTTTGGTTAAGGGGTTGAGAGGCACCAACATTCAACTGATGCAACTTGTGTTGATGTTATATTTCGTTGCGTTTTTACTATCCTTCACATCCCCTTTTCTTGAATTACATGTGGATACCTTCAGTATTCACGTGCTGATGATACCCTTACGGAAATCATGTTCTTTGTCTACTTTTGCTGAGAAAAACCCAATCGCTGTTGTCAACTCGAAGACTTATCTTTCTAATATCAACAATCCTCCCGCAATAAAGGTCGTGAAATGTTGTCTACTTGTCATGGCTGTTACAGCTCTACTGTCAGAGTTACACCGTCCCTTTATCCATTTCGTCATATATATATTAATAGTCAATTTCTCTAAGTATAGAATTGCTAAACCATCCAGTGTTTTGATGCCTCTCATATTTTGGGCAGTTCATTTTGCACCCTAAAATAAGAAAATAAATAACGTGTGCATATGTTACTTGAAAAAATAAGAATAGCTTATCTTTGAAAGCGAAAGCCTTTTTTATATAATTTTTTTAACTACCCAGTAATCTTAAAAGTTTAGGAAAATATTCTAAGTAATCAAAATTTTATTTAATTTTTGGTACTTTAGATTTATAGTTTTACTTACGAAGACACTTGTGGTGGAAATGTTAAAAATTACTAATAAAATAAAAAATTACTATAGTTATCAATCATATTTTCTCATAATGTCGTTTATGGCCGTGCTTATTTACAAAAATCAGCACTTTTATACACACACACACAAATTCAAAATTCTATTTAAAGTACTTAAGATCACGTAATTGGAGCAAGTTTTTTCACTTAATAACAATATCACCTAACCATTACTGAGTAATACGGAATTTTAAAAATTTATCAATTACGCTAATTAAAATGAAGAAAATGAAAACAATCCTTGAAAAAATTATTATTCATCGGAAAAAGGTTTAAGACAATAGTGTACATAGCATATCGTATTCAATACAGCAGTTAAAAGCTTTTCTAATTAAATAATGTCTAATTTTCATCGCATTTTTTTATTTTACGATTTGCAGCACATTTTCTGTAACTTGGGGTCCCGTATGACATATAAAATTATAAGTCAATTTCTCCCAGGACTTTTCTTATAACTAATATAAACTTTAAGTTCTACAAGAAATAATTTCTTGAAATTTCATAAAATTAAATAAGTGTTGTGTGGGAGGTAGTAATACATGTAAAAAAATATTTTAGCCAATATTTTCTAAAAAAGATAGTTTCCTAAAAAATAATTTCTTTAATTTTTGAATAAATCCTGAAAATTGCATTAAAATCCGACAATTATTTTCATTTTGCAATAATTTCCAAATCAATGAGTTTTTCACCGTAAAAAGACAATAAGTTTTCCCATACTAATTCATGGTCACCTGTTGAAGCAAGAAAAAAATTCTTAATCAAAATTTTGAAAGTTTTAAAAAGGATTTTAAAAAAATATAATTTAATAATCTAAAATTTTTTCGTTCTTTCCTTATAATGATAAAGATAAAGATATTGAAGAGGAAAATTCTTTTTTTTTAAATTTGCGGTATTTTTAGCGAATCTTTGGAGGTACCTATTACACACGCACACACATAAATATATGTATGTGTGTGCGCATATATCTATGCACATGTACTTATGTGCATATATAAATAGAAAAATATAAGTGTATTTTATATATGTGTGTATATACACATATGAGCGTACGCATGCACATATTCACACACATGTATAACTGCATGTATAAGGAAACATAAATAGTAAGGAAACTATATGAATATTTATACGTGCTCTTTATAGACTATTACACATGTGTAGTGAAATAAATATGACATTCTATCAAGTGCAGGAAGTTCTGACTTTCAGAAGGCGCATGTGTCCTTGATTTCATGTATCACTAGAGAACACAAAGAAAATTTGACGTTTCGTCGACTCTCGTGTCTCGTCTTGCCTCTCATTGTCTTTTTCAGCCGTCTTTCAGTCAACCGTAAAATCCGCACCCTTCAAATTCAAATATTCCACGATATGGCTGCCGGTGTCTAACTAAAGTACGCTCCCTCAGCATATTGAACACTATTCAAAATCACGAAATGCCAGTATAAGAATGTATTAATATCAGTTTTATAAATTTTAGCTATATACAGAAGTTTTAAAAAGTTCATGCCAAATGAAACATTATTTTCTGTTTCTTTCTTCATTTTCTATGTCACAACTAGCTTGAAGGATCAGGAATTTATTTAGCAATAACGAAATATAAATTTAACGTTTAAATCATATCTCCTGAAACCCAAATTATGAAAAACCAAATTTTATAATTTCTATGCGTATCTGCATTCCTTATACAGTCTATGCGTATCTGCATTCCTTATACAGTCTATGCGTATCTGCATTCCTTATACAGTCATTTCAGTTAATAATGCTGATTTTTATGCTTGAATATATTTATTATATGTATTCAAAATATTAATATCTTACCTTTTAAAATCTTTTAAAAGTGAACAAAAATTCAATAAAAAAGACAACATTTGTTTACATTTTTACTAATTGCAAGAATCTTCAAAGCCTCTGCTTTCTATATATATATATATATATATATATATATATATATATATGTGTGTGTGTGTGTGTGTGTGTGTGTGTGTGTGTGTGTGTGTGTGTGTGTATTTAGGCAGCAATCCTTCTTTCAAGCACATTTCATTAAAAACGACTGACAAGGTGCTTTTATTTAGTTTTTTATATAATTTCTCGTGCGATCTAATAAAGTTTTTCTTTTCAGAGGATAAATTATATAAAAATTGTCCGAATGTTCTTTTCCGAGCGCTTTCGGCTATACTTTTAGCCATTATCAAGGATTATATTTCAACTGTTAGAATTAGAAATAGTTTGTGTGTGTTTTATAAAGTGATTCATTTTTTTTTTTGTTTCAAAACACGGTCAAGATATTATGTCCATGTTCAAAGTTAATATTATTAAGGGTTGGTTTGTTTAATTTTATAAGTAAGGCTTCCATTATTTATATATATATAACGAACAGACCACCAAAAGGAAATGATCAATCTTGGACTTAACTGTCATTTTTACAGACAATACAACAAATTGGATAAAAAACTGAAACTGAAATGTTATATCAAAACATACAGAACTTAAACAACAACTAATAAAATAAAAACAGAATTTCGTGACCTACTCAAAGCTGAAGAAATAAAAATCAGATATGATAAAAGAAAAAAACTCGTCCAAGCTCCTAACAAATCAAATAAATATCGCTGCCAAGCGATACCATACTCATATAGTTTTTTTAAAAAGCAAATAAAACAAATATCTTTGTTGTATTAAATAAATCTGATTATAATTAAAAAATGCAACAAATAATAAACCAAATTTTAAAATGCCAGCAAAAATCCTATTAATCAATTGAAATTGAAAATCAACAAAGGGATCACAGCCAACAATACAACAAGAAAACTTCCTAAAATAATTGGTGACTACAAACCTGGATACATGTATGGAACTATAAAAAATACATAAACCTAAATTCCCTCTCTGTCCCATCATATCCCCACTCCAGTTTACCAGTTAACCAAAATCATCGACTAGCTCCTTACACCATACGTACCTAGTAAATACAGTATTAACACAACTCACGAACTAATCCAAATCTTAAAAATGCAAAAACCTAATAATGAAACCCAAACCTCACTTGATGTTGAAAGTTTATTGACCAGTATCCCAGACAGAGAAACGATTGATATAATTATAAAGAATATTTACAACAATCCATCTTTCCCTGCACTAAAAATTAAACCTAATATATTACGAAAACTACTTTTGACTTGTACCGCTGAAGTTCAATTCTATGACCATCAAAATAATATCTACATACAACGTTATAGCTTTTCCATGGGTTCTGTTCTGGGACCAACATTTAGTAACTTCTACATGGTTAACAATGAAAATAAGATATTTAATACAACTTAAGTTACCTCCATCTACCTAAGATATATAGATGATATTAACATCTTAGTTAAAAACGTGGATGAAATACATGAACTACAAAAGAATCTTCCAAAAATCACAGTTCTTAAGTTTGCATATGAACTTAGCAATAACAATAAAATTCCTTTTCTTGGTATATTGGACAGACACCAATAATAATACATTTACTAACTCCCCATATAAAAAACTAACTACCATAAACTTATGCACTCTCAACTATAACAGTAGTATCCTATTACAAAACAACGATTATACAAAATCAACAATTACATTATTGCTAATTGCCAAAAGCTTTATGTTGTTTACGTTTCTGGTGGTAGTTAATAAACAGTGTAAAATTGAACTCTTCTACAAAAAGTTTTCTACACTGAATTAAAAAAAATGAAACAAACTCTGATTAATAATAACTTTCCTAATTACACGGTTGATGAGCAAATTTGCTGTGCTATTAGAAATATTAACATGAATAAAAAAGAACTTCCTCAAATAACCCTAAACATATGAACCTATTATACTGCAATCAAATACACTCAACTACAAACAACATCAAAAAACTTTAAAAAAACTGATAAGTAATAATATATCCCCTATTGGTCCCAGTAGAAAATAAAACTAATTATATATTATATTAAATTTAATACAACCAACTTAATCATCCGCAATAACTATTCTCCGTCAACTAATGTTTTGCAAAAGACCAACAATTTATATCAATTTAAATTTCCCTTGGGACATTGACACTGGCAAAAAAGTAAATATATAGGTTGGTTTTCACGACAACAACATTATGAAGGAGACTTACATTAAATACGTCGGATTCAAGCTCTATTGTACAGTATTTCAAGGGAAATTCCTGTCTACATTCACGATTTAAAGAAATATTAATTGACATGAAAATAGAAATCCTCAAATTCTTGAAGCCTTCTGTATAAAAAAATACAACCAACACTAAATAAGATTAATTTTGAGTATAGTAACAATGTTTTAAAATGTCTATAACAACAAGGTTTAAAATACCCAAATTGTAATTAAAAAATTACAACTGTAACAGCAATACAGTATTTACATTAGTCGGACTATTGTCCTCATTTTTGTCGCCATATTTGTCACAACGTTTCGGCCGTTGTACGCTCCGGCCTTCTTCAGGTAGTTGGAATTTCGAACTGAACCCTTTATTATTATTTATCACTGGGGTAGACAGTTCTAGTTCCACGTGCCATGTTTGATGGATGTCAGTTATCAGTTATCTCCTGCTAATTTTCCCTCTGAAAGTCCTCCACTGCCTTAACCTTAGTCCGACTAATGTAAATACTGTATATAATACCTCATCTCAGAAATATAGACAGACTGTAACAGCAATGTTTTAAAATGCTTAAATTGTATATTTTTAAATTACAAATATAAATTAAGTTACCTCTGTTAGATAACATTAATCTTTGAGTTAACTGAGCGCGTTTCATGCGCATATGCAAAACAATTCACAAATATCAATTATATTAAGTTTTTGTCTTAGCAATTAATTCCTGAAGACGATCTTGGATGAGATTAATCGAGAAAATAAGCGAAATGAAAAAAAACTACACCTTCTTTAATGAGTTTAATAACATTATGAAACTGATACGTGAATTTGAGAGAATTAAAATAAAATAAATAGATATAATATGCCTAGATTATTCAACCAAACGTGCTTGTATATATATATATATATATATATATATATATATATATATATATATCGACCTAAATTGAAAAAACCAACAGATGAAAAATTGTCTTCGATTGGAACCAAACTGCATGCATTTCTATGAGAGAAACCCCTTTCTGAGCCAAAGTGTGTTGCTACTAGTTTGTCCTGATAGAGGAAAGTGTGAATTACCTAATATTTTTCGATAGGACTTCTGCGATTCTATATCTGCAAGCTTCAGTTTCGTACCTGAAATTAAACAACATTATTTTTTTAAAGGATTTTTTATCTGAAATTATTGCTAATTGCCAAAAGCTTTATTATGTTGTTTACGTTTCTGGTGGTAGTTATGGAAGAGTTAATTCACTGCCCCACTCTCTTCTCAACCATTATGACGCGCCAGAAGCAAGAAGATTTTTCTCGACATATCTATGACACACGGTATACAGATCGATATGCATGAAAAGTTTTATTTCAACATGTAAAGATTTATAACACAGAACAATTAACAAATGAAACATCATTTATTGTTATCTTCAGTCGTCTTTACACATTTAATGTTCTCACCAAAATTTAGACATAAATCATTACCACAACATTGCTAATAAGAGAAAAACCTGATTAAATATTGCTTGAAACTTTATTCGCTTCAGTAAAGTTCATGTAAACATAAGTCTCTTTTACATGAAGGAAACTTGTTTAATTATATTGGATATACATTTATATAAAACTCTATTAAATAACATTACCAAATGTGTCTTTGTTTACAGTAAGTAGGTCACTCTAATTTTCATGTATTTGGTATTGTTGTTTACTTTAAGTGTAAGAGCGCTTACATGGATTCTATAGCTTAAATCTGAATTTTGAAATAAACTTTGATTTTAGAAGTTTTCCGAACTGTTGAACTCATACTTATTTTTAATTACAATTGTTTGACCCACTCAGTAGCTACACTGATGTAGATGTTTTTGTGAAATTTTGCGAAAAGTTATCATCTCAAGAAATGTTACAACTGCTGAAGTCGTTTTCTGTCTTACCTTTGTTGTTATAAAGTTTTAACTAATATGTTTTCCCGCATTTTTTTCAGAGCCGTTGGCGTAACAACAGAGGCGAAACCAGTTATCTGGAACAACTCCTTTCTTGAAGTTAAAAAGTTGTTTGTTCGACATATCCACCAAAACGATTTAATTTTAATTTTCACCAGAGTAGAAACTCTTTCAAAACAGTCCTGCTACACAGAAATACACGAAATTTTGGCAACTTTTCCCGAATCTTTGAAGAGTATCATTTTTCTAATATCAGGATGATAACTCAAAACAATTTACGAGAGTGAATAAACAAAAAAAAAAAATCCGTATCCAGACATGTGATTATTAATCAATTTCATTCTAAAATTTGCACAGTATTTTGTTTGATGTATAGAATTACTATACACAAATGAATTAAGAGCATTGACAAGAAGGATTACGCTGAAAATTAAATGTTTTGTAAGATAAGTACTTTTTTCATTAGTCTTTAGATATTTTGATGGTCCTTAGGCACAACCACTTACATATTCTCTGCCTGTTAGTCTGTCTCACAGTCAAATATACAAACATGCATATATGTAGTAATGTCTAATTGGGCAGCAATATTTCTTTTAAGCATATTTCATTAAATACGGCAGACAAGGAAGATTTAGTTAAATTTTATTTAATTTTTCCAGCATCCTTACATTTTTCCGTTTTGTAGGAGGAAGGGAGTTGTTATAGTGAAAGACACTTAGCCTATAGGTAATAGATTCTCCCACCTATTATAAGTAGGAGTCAGTAGTAGTCGAGGGGAGGAGTAGTCTTCAGTGACCACAACTCGATTACTCTGCGTAACACTTTATTACAAGTTTCTAACGTTTCTGTACGTTTAACCCATTTAGGACGCATTTAGTCCGACTACAAGTTCTATTGTGGAAATAACTCCACAACAGGAGTACAGAAAGTTTCATAATTTTCATTGTTCCAAGCGGTTTCAGCCACCTATAGTTAGCCATTTTCAAGGGGTTTTAATTTTAGGGATTGTAAGATTTTCTTCATGTTTCTGACTGTTTAAATTGTATTTTATTTTCACATGTTGAGCGCGGCTGGAATTCGCGTGAGTATCTTTCTATTTTTAAACAGCTTTTAACACTGGATATCCAATGCTAAATAAAGCAAGGTTGATAGTAGGAGTTTTATATACAGGGCCTCTCTAATAGCGAGATGTTTCTGGTAATGTGATTTACATAGAATTTTAGTGTTTTCGACCAGAATGTTTCTTAAGGGTTCTTGGAAATTGTGGGTTGATAGATGTTTTTCATAGAACATTGATTTTATATGTGACACATGAGGCGTCTACTCAAGGAGGTGGTAGTATATCCGATATAGGTAATTGATTTGAGACAACACAGTTATGTGCTGGGCAGTGAAATTGATACACTATATTGATCATCGCTACTTAAGATTTGATGTGGTTATTTTGATTAGTGACAACAAGGCTTGCGATTTTTTCTTGTCTGTAATATATTATAAGTGTTACATGTTTTTCAGGAATTATGGCAAGATACGGTGTTTAATGATTCTTCGTATAGTGAATTCGTCCTGCTTATAATTACTGTGCATCTGGTTACAGTAAAATATATCAATGTTTGTTGTATGGTATTTTTATTAATAGTGTCGGGTATTTTTGTAAGAATAATTTTATTTGTTTATCAATGATGTAGATGGAAAAATTATACATACATTACAGAATTCACATATCTATGATTTTCAAAAATTAAATTGAGATGGGGAGACGTTTAGCTATTCCATGAGCTGTTTCGCATATATGTTTATATATATATATATATATATATATATATATATATATATATATATATATATATATATATATATATATATATATATATATATGGAGATAGATAGATAGATAGATAGATAGATAGATAGATAGATAGATAGATAGATGTGAATGGACTATAGATATATATGAAGGTACTGAGATAGATAGATAGATAGATAGATAGATAGATAGATAGATAGATAGATAGATAGATAGATAGATAGATAGATAGATAGATGTGAATGGACTATAGATATATATGAAGGGACTGAGATAGATAGATAGATAGATAGATAGATAGATAGATAGATAGATAGATAGATAGATAGATAACCCTAAAGAAACGCGATAACTAAGGTTTAACATTAATTTTTAAAAGTGAAGATTTTTTCTTGAAGTTTTTATTTTAGTTTTAATTTCAAGCTAATTGATTCAAATCAATATTTCCAATAAGCAAAATACTTTATATTGTATTTCCAATAAGCAAAAAAATTAATACTGTATTTCAAAATGAATGTAAATTGAAAGGAATGATTTTTTAAATCGCTAAAAATCGATGATTTTATCCATTTTTAGCTATCTGTCAACATAAGATAATTCTCATTATTAATAAAATATTTTTTTTTTAATTAAATATACTTATGTGAAACTTTATTTGCAGGATATTAGCTAATTTAAAGTTTAATTAATCTGATTTGATTACTTACTTTTTTTAAAAAAATATCGCAGAAATATATTTTCTAACACAGTGATAGGTGTTTTTATTAGGCGTTGACAGCTCTATTGACTGTTTGAAAACAGGAAATTTAACTATTTCTTTTTATATGGGGGACATACCTTTGAAAATACTTGACGAATATAATGTGATAACCTTTTCATAAAATTGTAATCTTAAAAATTTAGGAAAATATTCTGTAATATTTTATTGAACTTTAGATACTTCAGCTTTAAATTTACTATAGTTATCGCTCTTATTTCCTGATAACGTGTATGGACCCTTTATTTATAAAACACAAGAAAATTTTTTTAATTATTTTTAAAATACTAGGGTCATTGAATGTTATTAATCTTTTCCATATATGATTAATAAAGATGTCATAGTTGTATTGCATTTTTAATTCTACAATTCAGAGCAGATTTCGGTAACAGGATGTTGTGTTTTACAAAGAAAATTGATTTAAAATCTCGAAGGAGTTCTGCTTATAACTAATATAAATTTGAAGCCTTATATAAATGAATTTCTCAAAATCTCATGAAATTAAATATGTGTGGGTTAACAGATGTAAAACATAGTGTTCTTACCATGATTTTCTAAAAGAAAAGGTTTTAAAATAATTTAAGTAATATGTAAATAAATCCTAAACGTTTCATTAAAATTCGACAATTATTTGATTTTTGCAAGAATTTCAAGATGTATGTGTTTTTATTCCATTACAAAAAAAGGATAACACTTCCTATACTAATTTATGAACCTGATTTATAGACCTGGCGCAGGAAAAGCAAAATTTGAACCAAAATTTTTAACATTCTAAAAGGAATCAAAAAATAGCTTAATAATCAAAAACTCCATTGATCTTTCCTTTTAAATATAACAAAAAAATTTACGATAAAACTTTGTTTCTATTAAGTTTAGTGTATATATAACGTGCTTTATTTTTATTCACATGTAAAAACGTAAATCAGATACACTATTCATATTTATTTAAAATTTTATGTCGAATTTTAATTTGTTTCAGAGCTGGAAATGTTGGATTTTCAGCCATGTTATAAAATGGCCATATTCAATATTTAAGTTAATTTGCATAATGTGAAGTACTTCTTAGAAATGTATATCATAAGCATTCAGGAAACAAAGTGTTGTTTTGTGCTTTCTTTCTGTTAATTTTGAAACATTATTCTGAACATCAATGGTTATACGTGTTCTTTAGAAATATAATGGCAAGAAATAAACATTTATTTTCCAGGTATGGATGCAGGTATTGTCAAAGGAGTAAACATGTAAAATAAGTTAATATTTCTCAATTCTATCAACTTAGAACCTGTTAAAAATGAAAATTAATATATGTATTGGCACTTTTTCCTAAGATTAGAATGCGTAGTATAATATCAAAACATTGCACTCTGCCTCAAATTAGTACAGTATCTGTGTGATCTGTGAGTTGGGCTTTACAAACATATATACAATACATTATTTTACATGAAGATAAAAAAGGCATATAACTAAAGACTACTTAAATTGAAAGTATCTGCTATTCCTCCTTAGTTATCAATCTAAAATACTACACAAAATTTTAGATAGAAAATGTAAATTTTTTTGTCTTATGTTCCGCATCCATATTAATAATGTTGTCCTTTTTTAAAGCTAGGTTTTTATTTTATTTTTAACACAAATTCAAAAAAGTATTTTAAATGAATCAGTTTTATAGTATTACCAAGTGTTGGCAATAAAGCCTTTTGTACTTCTACTAGAAATACACCTTACATGTCATTGGAAGACATGGAAAAGTGATATTTAGAAATCAAGAAAATGATACAATATGAAACAGTATTTGTATAAATTAAATGTTGCTACTCAAATACTCACACACAAACACACTTACATGCACACACACACGCACGTAGTCTATCTAATTCAATGATAATGTTGTGCTGAGTCATTTTGTGTTTCTCTTGTGGACCATCAGGTGTAGGTGCAAACAAGTCCTATCTTTATATATATATATATATATATATATATATATATATATATATATATATATATATATATATATATATATATATATATATAGTGTGTGTGTGTGTGTATCAAAAATACTAAACTTTGGGGCGACTTTCCTCACATCAAATCAAGGAAAAAGTCCATATAAAAATACGTACACAAATCCTTCGTTTTTGAGTTATTAAGTTTGAAGTTTACGGTAGACGCTGTAAAATATACAATCCAAGATACAATCCAAAAATATTTTTAGAAACGTTGGGACAGCTCCCTGACACCAAAACAATAAAATATCCATAATAGAAACTCATAACTAATGTTCAAAATATCCTCAGCTCGCTTCTACGCATGCATGTATCTGTCGGATCATTGACTGGTGAGCCCTTTCAAATACTCCCACATGGTCTTGAATGGGCTCACAGGCCCCCATGATAGTTTGATCACGCGCCTCTGCATTATTAATGTATACTGCATAAATCAATTGTTTTAAGTGGCTCCACAGATAAAAATTCAAAGAATTGAGGTCGGGAGAAAGTGTAGGACATGGAACCGGTCCTCCACTACATCTTTCCTGGTAGATGCCAGTCAGCGCACAATGTAACTAAAATGTGCTGGATCCAAATCATGTATGAATCATATGCGTCTTCGTATTAGCAGAGGTACATCCTCCAGCAGACCTGGAAGGATGTTCGAAATAATGTCCCTGTAGACAGCTCCTGCAAGAAGTGCTGGGAGAACATATCGACCATCAGACAGTCACCTACAATTCCAGCTTACACATTAATTGTAAACTGATGCTGGTGTCTAGCCTGTATTGTAGCATGGGGTTTCCAATCCGCCCACAAATGTTGGTTGTGTAAATTTGTTATTCCATCTCTTCCAAATGTTGCTTCATCCATAAACAAGACTGAAGAGACAAAACAGATAGACAGTTTGTGCAATAAACCAATGGCAAAAGTTCTCCCGGAAGACCCGGCACACATTGCAAATAATACAGATGCATGAGCTGCTCTTGAAGTACCCTCCATGCAGTACTGTAAGATGTACGACATGCTAAGGGTCACTTGACATCTGCTGATATCTGGATCGTCTCCGACAGTTTGTAGAATGTGTTCTTCGTAGTCAGCGTACAAGCGGATCTCGGTCTTCCTCGATCCATAGATTGTGATGCTACTGATCCCGTCTCATCACCGCCACGATAAACAGGAGCAAAGCTTGGATAACTCAGATACGTTTGGTCTGGAAATGCAATCTCATACAGCTTCGCACGTTAAACATTGAAGACAGATTAGTCACAGATGTGCACGAATGACACATGTAACCTAGTCTACATGGCAAAAGAGAGTCATCTACCGTAATCTTTCTTTAAACTTAACTCAAAAATGAAGGATCTGCGGACATATGTTTATATGGACTTTTGATTTTGTTTTGGTGTGAGAAACTCGCCCCCAAAGTGTGTAAATGTATTTTTTATACACGCTATATATATATATATATATATATGTGTGTGTGTGTGTGTGTGTGTGTGTGTGTGTGTGTGTGTGTGTGTGTGTGTGTGTGTGTGTGTGTGTGTGTAAAATCTGCTATATTTATTGAAAAAATGCTCAGCATTAGCGATAATGTTTATAGGTATAGACAGTATGGATATAGAAATGAACACAACAGGATTTTTCATTGTCAAATAAGAAGCCCTTGTGATAGCATTTGTGTTGTGAATTGGCCTTGTGATATGGGTAAAAAATTCTCAATTTTACTTACACGAAGACTTGAAGTTGAGTTTCTACGCGATTAACGTTTATTCTAAGCGTGGAAGTATTGTGAAATAGGTGATAGCAAAATAATTGTGCCCACTAATATCGTAAAGTACTAAAATATTGGGACATTTATCGACAAAGGAAGAAGTGGACGTCCAAGGAAAATGGGTGATAAATATGATCGTTTGATAAAGGGTATTGCTACATGATCCCCAACAAGTTCTTATAAGAAGATATGTGATATTCTGTTTGAAAATGCTAGAAATATCAGTTTTATGACAGTTTATCGTCGTCTGAGATTTAATTTTAGTTTAAAATCATTCAAACCAGCTAACTGCAGCTATAAAATCTAAGCGTCTGACATTTGCTAAGCAAAATGAAACGTGGACAGCGAAAAACTGAAGCAAAGTTATTTTCAGATGTATCTACACTTTCCGTTATGTTTAGAGGAAACATTAGAAGATCTGATAAGAGATTTGATGAAAAGTATACAATTCAAACTATGAAACACCCAGTTGATTTGGGACACCATGTTCCAACATCAGACAGCTGGACTCTATATTTTATTCTAACATGTTTCACTTTTACTAAGGCTTCATATCGAGAAAATTTTCCTGTTATTATTACTTCTTTGCGGTTTGCAATCATGTATCACGTGCATTTTAAAACAACGTAGATTAATTTGTGGCGTTCCGAATTCAAGGTGATATGACGCGTTCATCTCATGTTTTAATAAATTAACTGATTTCAAGCCTACTTGAAAAACCATAAATATTATATATATATATATATATATATATATATATATATATATATATATATATATATATATATATGTAAGTGTATAATAATTCTAGTTTGTCTATATTGGGCATCAGATGACAATGTGTATGTCTAATAGATATTATCTTTGTTGGTTTTTCGCGTGTTGATATGTTGATACATAGTTACAAAATCATAACTTTGATATTACTAATGCCACCCTAATTTTTTTTTAAATAATTCTATAAAGAGAAAGTACTTTGATGATAATAATTTTACCAACTATAAACACACATCAAAAATATTATATTACATCACCAACCTTTATTGAATCAATCCTTAAAGAATCTAACTTATGTTTATGTAAAACAAAAGATATGTCTGTGAAAATGTTCCCAAACAACCATGAGAAAAACCTACAAATATAATAGATTGATAAACATTCTCATTTGTTCTTTATCTCATCATTCTGTCGGATTCTGATCCATATTTGATCTTTATTTGATATATATAGTTGGTAATATCTTCCCATCTCTCAATGTCCACGTCCATCGTCCATTAGTAGACGTCCTTGAAGCGAAGATTGTGGGATCCAAACTAATTTTTGATAAAATCTAGTTAACTTTCTGTTGAGCGTATGGGTTCTATACAATGATAATTGCTTCCTTAGTGAACATTCTTAAGGCTTTCAAATTTTAATATCTAAGACAAGAAGCAAATTTAACACTGATATAGAAATTATATTACTGAAAAATTATATATAATGAATATTCTATCATTAATGCTTTGTCAATGATTTTCACCTTCTTACTCCACGACAAGCATTTACAGAATTAATTTTCCTAATGTATCATTATTTACTCTTTAGACACGTCCCTTCCGAGACTACAGAGTAGAGATTATATGATGTGTAAAAATGTAAAAAATTCCTCTAGAATATAGATAGTATTTAATGGCTAGTAATATAAAATAATTTATATTATAATCACTCTTCCATTTAACATGCAGAATTATGTAAAGATTGATATCTGCTTGTTTCTTATATAAACTATTAGTTTATGCTATTTCTGAATTTATAATCAATATAATGAATTTGTTTTATATCTATGCATAATAAATCCTACCTCTGATAATACAGTTTGCATAACTAAAGAGTAAATAAATAATTTTTATTATATTGATACATTAAGATAATTTACATTACATTTCTATATTAATAGGCTATGCAATTCTATAGTAAAAAAAGTCATTTACGTAGTTATAATAATAACAATTTGAATTAAAATGTTAATGTATTTGCAATTCTACCAGTGCGATTACAGAACCACTGAACAAAGGCGGATTAATAAAGAAATATTTTTCATCAACACGTTCAGACACATATTTAATTCATTGCACAAATAGATTCTACCAAATTTGCCTTACCATAAACGACATATATAGCCAGTTACATCTCTTGATTTCCATTTTTCTCATTTGTTCAAAACATAAGCATCAACACGTGGAGATAGAAACAGTTAAAACCTTTTTGAAAAGGTAAGCCAAATCGGTTAAAGTAAAAAAGTATAAAAAAAGGAAAACAACAAATTATTTTTCTAAGAAAAAACACTGAAAATTCAAGTGTAAGTAACAAAGTTTTAATTCTTCTCAGTAAAAATTCATATATTATAAATAAATATCACTATATTAAATATTAGATCCATTTTTTTCCAATTCTTATTTTAGCCTATACAATAAGTTTTTGTACAGAATCTTTTTAACAAACTTTTTTACCTATATATATATATATATATATATATATATACACATATACACACATATATATATATATACATATATATATATATATATATATATATATATATATATATATATATATATATATATATATATATATATATATATATATATATATATATATATATATATATACGTGTGTGTGCTGTAGGCACATATACACGCAGACGAACGGGAACTCAATCCAAAACAGGAAACAAGGGATAAATCTATTAATATTTGCAACAATCTCAGCTAAGTGACAGGCACAAATAAGAAAGAATGAAAATTATTATGATAACGGTTTTCCTAAATTTGTTATAGATTTTTGTCTTGTCTTGGCTTATATCGTTACAATACCGATATGAAAAAGATATAGGAAAACTGTTGCAATAATTTTCCTCAAGAAAGCAACAAGTAACATACGAAGTTCAGTATTTTTCTCAATCTTTACTATAGTCAACATTTATGTAATATGTCTCTGATTTTTCATTTTTCGCACAATGTTTCTAAAAATACTGCCAGCGTTTTGATGATTTGAAGTGCAATAGTCTCCCATAAGTTGCTATTCTTTTCCTTTTTGTTATTTTCTACCAATATTAATAGTATTATCCCCACAAATAAAGTGTGAGTGGGACTAATCTCTCTTTCTTCTAATGCGTTTTACTTTTACACTTTCGTTTTTGTTTTCATCTTTTTCACTCTTCCTTCTCCTATTCATCATATTTTTCCACACCAGACACCACCACTTTGCATTTTTTCATTCTTCCACATGTTTTTCTGTTGCCGCGATTTCTGCCTCCCTTTCTTTTTCTCCATCTTCCGCCCCAACCCCGTTCAAGCCACTCATGATCCTGTTATAAACAAGTCATGCCTCTTATATGCATTTGCCGTCAGTCGAAATGAAACTTGCGTGTTTCCCGTTCCTCATTTTATTCTGACCAGCGTCTCTTAATGGCGCGGTTTTGAGACAATTTATCGATCGACATGTTCTGCCGTCATTCCCACTGTGACTTCGTGAGGACTGCTCGGATGGTTCAATAGAACGATTATTCTGGTTGGCTGATTGTGTATCATCGCCATTATTCAGACAGTACACCAAGAACAATATTTAGCTGACCGCCTGCAATCTGTGACGACCATAACCCCATACAGTATAGCCCCGATCTTATATGCGAGAAGGATAGTGAGTGAGAGAGAGAGAGAGAGAAAGAAAGAGGGTTAGTTTTGGAACTGGATACGCAAATGAATGAACGTGGTGAGGAAAGGTAAGAAGTAGAAGAAGAAAAAGAAAACCAGAATATGGAGTCAACCATGAGTACAAAAATCGGATTAAAAAAAGCAACAAAAGGCAGTGAATTGAAGCACAAAGTAACGCAAAGATTGCACCCAAAACATCTCAAGAAATAAAAAGAAAAAACAGAGGAACAAGAAACGGGATTGAGATAAAATAGAGATAAATATAAGTCTGTAGGAATATATATATATATATATATATATATATATATATATATATATATATATATATATATATATATATATATATATATATATATGTATAAGACCAATAAATATATACCGTTGAAGAATTGCAAGTAAAAATTGCATCATGAGACAAGTGATCTTAAGACGTTATTTTACAACATAATAAGGGTTTATGAAGCGTGTTTTAGGTGCAGCATAAAGCCGCAAGTGTGGAGCACTAAGTGAGGATCTAACTCAATATTAGCGTGTTCAATTCTCACAGGTTACTCCATAGTTGTGACCTTGCCTCACATCTAAGTACGCTTAGTGAATCAATTTACAACATAATATTCCCATGCATACGTTTCGAACTAATACAAGTATATGGAATGCATCTCCTTAATTGTAATCATCGATCAGGGTGGAGGGAGATAATATAATTATTTATTGATATTTTGACATTGTTTTATCCAATTACCCGGTTGTCATAGGTTCAATCACTGGTCAGATAGTGTAACTCGTACTCTGGTTCATTGGAAAAACAACTGCGGCTTTTGAAAAGCATATTAATTAAGAATTAACTGATATGAGTTATCTTCCTTTAACATGGACATCGGAATGATATGAATCTGCGCTTGTGCAAAATAAGGAGATCTGTTCACAATCCCTATAGGTTATATACAACGGTCACCTGGAGTCGGCTGGTGAATAAAACGGCCTAAATATTGTACTAAAGCAATCAAGTTGATGAAAATTAGTGCACCACATTGGAGATGTGTACCAGCATAATATATACGTGGTCGGTATTTAAGAAAAGAATACGATTGCTGATTTTCAAGGTGTTCTATACTTTGAGAGACATTTTATACTTTATCTCCCCACTAGCTTTTCACTTAACCTTTGTATTTTTCTAAGCATGCATAGTTAATATTAAGAACAGAAGGCTTAGAATTTGAAAAACATTTAAAATATTGACTACAGTCTATTTTAAATGTTGCGATTTTTGATAACAACTAATCGTTTTGCTATTTCTTCCGTGGATAAAGAAAAACGTGCTGATTACGATCCTTTGTTCTCAAACACACATATTCCGATTTATTTGATGCTCTTTACAGCGTTCGGGAACCTTAACTGTAACTGTATATTAACTGTTGAATCACCACCATCATCATCATCATCATCATCATCATCATCATCATCATGATCGTGTGTCATGGTAGGGTCACTGCGCTGCTGAGCGCCTAACCAGTTCCCTCCACACATCTGTGTTGAAAGACGGAGATGAATTCATTCATGGGTAGAATATCTTAAGCAAGTAGACTTGGTGGAGCCCATCGCTCTCCGGGTCAAACTACAGCTGATGTCCTCCAATTTGAAGTTCACCTTGGTCACGGACACGTAGCCGTCGATTCCATCAGAAGAGCCCTCCTCCCTGACCGTTGACGTCAGTCTAGGAAGCCCTTCACTCAGCGATATCATATTATCACTGCACTAGCTGCATGCATAGCTATAGAGTCCAGTCTACTCCATTGTGCTTATATGGCCGCTCACCCGACAAGAAAACCCGATCACACCGCATGTAATATTGGGTTACATGGTACCCATAGAACATTCATATTTATTGTAGATCTTAATAAATTTTGCTTGCAACTTTTTCTGTACTTAAATCGAGAACTTACAAATTTTCACTTATGAATAATTTAAATTTTTTTCTTTAGCATATCCAAATTGATACCGTCATTATTATTTCGTATTGTATTTGCGAATGTATATTAAATAAAACATAAGAATTTTTTATTTTTAGATTTGATTACAGGTAAACAGAAACTCGGAAAGTGACATCGGGAAGAATTTCCTCTGATTTTCCAATATAATTAATTTATTAAGTTAAGGTTATATACATTCTTTAACTTAAAAAGTCATTAATATTCCAAATTTTGTTCTGACAACTGAACTTCTGTGTTGTAATTACAACGTTTCAACTGTTTATTCAGCCTTATTTAATTGCATAATACACAAGAAAAATGTATTCTCGTAAATTCTTGTAAATAGTTGCAATTAATTTAAATAATCAGTAATCTATTGTTTTCCTTTGAAAACATTGTGATACACATTATTAAACATTGATTCGTTCAACTGCTGCATTTCTACTGTGGCATAAGCATAGCTAATAAAATAACATTTAGCTAAATATTATTTTCAGAATCTTGTCAAGTAAAAGTTGGCAGCATATTATCAAAGGATGAATTTCCAGATTCTTAGGTTTACAATCATCTTTGCGAATGTTTGGCAACTGAACCGTTGTTTTTGTCAATGTATATGTGGATAAGTAGCGGTTATCAGCGCAGGAAATGGAATTAGTGATCCAAATGCCAGCTTAGTTTTTTGCATTCACTTCACACTAATGACCTTGGGAAAAGACATGAAAACACCTCTCCCCGCTCCAAATATAGATTAAACAGCAAGATAGACTCAATTAGGTAGGAGCTGCTTTTAGAGGATAATTCTGAATTAAAAGTCGCCGAAAAAACAACAGGAAAAATTGCACTCTTTGCTAAGAAGTTATATCTATTCACAGTTATAAAGAAAAGGACAAGAGACATGATTGCGTATAACCTGAAAGGATATGGTACTTTAAAAATACATATAGTATCAAGATAATTTGTGTGGCACGCAGAAATTAAGCACTGACCTTATTTTTCTCGTCAGTTTTCAATGAATAAACACAAAACTACATCCTACTTATATAATTGATCGAAAATAAATTTACTGTTTTATCAGAATTTATTTCACCTGATTAAATGTGCAAATAATTTTTAACGAACTTATTATTTGTTGTAACAGTGAAATAATCTCCTTTGCGTAAAGTAAGCAAGTCCAAAATAGGTGTTTTTTTATTACTTTCTCATGCAGTATACAGTGATAGCATCATTTGATATATGCAAAATTATCTAATTTAACGTCTATCAAGGTGAGTAGAATTCTGTATGTAAAGTTTCTCAAGAAATATCTAAAGAAATAAGTATGATCAATAAAGGAAATGTTCACAATAGTCCCAATGAGAACGCTCCTTAAAATCAGATACTTTTATTTATTAATTATATATATATATATATATATATATATGTATGTATGTGTGTGTGTATGTATGTATGTGTGTGTGTATATATATATATATATATACATATATATATACATACATATATATATATATATACATATATATATATACATACATATATATACATATATATATATATATATATATATATATATATATATATATATATATATATATATCATAGAACATAATGGATTTAATCTTTAATTCGACATTCTTTCGAGGTTATTTTATTTGATATTCATGCCTGGGGATAAGAAAATATCTGATACGAATTTTTTTTTAAATCAGTGGGTATGGACTTTTGAGAAGAGTTGAATGAGATGTGCACCCTTGCTGGGCTGACATTCTCTGTGCCGTGCGGTGGATCAGAAGGTGGTTTATCCTAGAAAGGAGACTCAAGTTTGAACCCTGTCGGAGAGCATACTCCCTTTAGAAACTGTCAAATGCGCACCATGGTAGATGTAAATGACGCTATTAAAAAAAATGGGCCTCTGCTTAAACACAAATATCCACTAAAATTAGTTTGGGAGTAATGAGAAATATGGTTCATCCTAGAAAGGAGTGCGCAGGCTTGAGCCATGCCGGAGAGTGTATTTACTTTACTGACTTTCGAATGCACAGGCCGGTTGACATAAATCATACTATTTTTTAAAAATCAGAGAGCTTACTCAAACATGAGTATCCACTAAAATAACATCTGGTGCATTGAGAAATCTCTCTTTCTATCTCTCTCTTTCTCTCTCTCTCTCGATATATATATATATATATATATATATATATATATATATATATATATATATATATATATATATATATATTATAAATGAGGAGATAGCTTATGACGAGAAAAACTCGTTAATAAATAAATTACTGGAGGAGCACGCGTTTATGGTGAACAGATACTTGTAAATCAAGCGCACAATCTTAAAATAGAGAATTAACAGTGAATAAATAAAAAATAATTCAATGACTCATCTTCTGAGTCCGAGTTTCGCAGACACAGATATGCACGTCATAACAGAATTAACTGAATATGACGTTCATATCAGTGTGCGAAACGTCGAGTCGGAAGACACGTCATTAAATTATTATTATATTCCATAACGATATCAGAAGCGGATATTGTTGATTTGATAGTAAAAGATGAACCTTCGACCAATAATCCACATATTTTTTACTTTGTTATAGACAGTAATTCAGCACCACTATGGCATAAATTTGTCTGAAAAAAGATACAGGTATGCCATTGAATTCTTCAAAGCGGAAAAAATTAACGCGTCGACATGCATTGGCGCATTCTGAACATGAATGGAAACCAAATAGTGTATGAGAGCACAGCTAGCTGGTGGATAATGTGTTTCAGCAGTGACAGCAATAATGTAGTACAAGACATATTTCTGGCGTCCATGCACAATGACAACCCAAGAAATGTAGAAAGCCTTGAAACTGCGTAACCTGTAGTGTGAAAAAGGAATATTTTGAAGTGTGAAAAAGGAATATTTTGTAGCTGAAAACTTTGCTCTTTCCATCAGTGTTATTGTGATCCATGTATCTGTTGAGGTTCTCGAGGAAATAAATAGGAAGCATAACTTTCGAAACATACTACGTAGTTGAATATGAAAGAGAGAATTAACCAAAAATACAATACTTTATTTACGAATATCGGACAACTAAAGATTAGTTAGCTCCCTTGCTACTAGTGTGTATAAACTTCAAAGATTATTCATGTTACTACAGACAACAAAATATCAAAGTGCATATTAATAGAAATTTTATAGTCATAAATTTTCTCTAAAATGAACGGTGTTGAGTGACTCCTATAAAGAAACATATCTAGCTACAAAAAACACAGGACGAAAGATACCGCGTAATACAAAGTCATTGTTAATTTGTCGCTAAAAGGAGGTTAAGAAAAAAAAAAGCAAAAAGTAAACTTACCCAAATATTCATGAACGATACTTTAGTTGTACGTATCTGATCATATTTTCCTGTATTATGACAAGGGAGGTATTTAGCGACAGCATCAGTTCATTATAGACGTAATGGTAGGGGCTTCTCACAAACATTCATTCTATTGATATGGTTGGCCGGCGATCAGATGACTCGTATCGATACGATTCAAATCATTCTATGCTTCGTTGTGTGTATTATGATGAAATGGGATGGCCATTCGATTCAAAATGGAATATCAAAACAGATATATGGTTGTGCGTGAGTGTTTGTGTATGTTAAGTATGGGAATTTACGTGTGTATGCATGTGTTATATTCATGAGTGTTTGTTCATGAGTGTTATGGCTCGCTTACATTTGTATATACATGTATATATGTGACTGGTGTGTGTGAATGTGCGTCAGGATTTGTGCATATTAATATATGTGCGATTGTTTATATGTGTGAATGGGTATTATACATTCATAATTTCCTAAGTATATGTTTATTTAAACGCATGTAAGAATGCATATGTATGTTTACATATATATCTATATATTTCTTATTACAATAAACGTTATTTTTTTTAATGTGTACACGTATACGAGTTGTTATCCCTGCTTCATTTTTATATTTACAATAAAATTAATAACAATCGGCCTATACTGAGAAAGTTTTACTAAAGAAGGATTGTGCTTCCGATAATAATCGAACTTGTATCCTCTTTCCCATCATTTCTATGGTCGAAACGTGAATTTACTAATTTAGCCACAGAACCACCTCCCAAAAGGGTGCTTCCTCAATTTCTATAATCTTAACCTGTTCAAGTCTAGTGTTAACTGTTATCTTCCCGACATATCCGCCGCATAAAATGTAACTTTTAATTTGTAACACTCTACCTTGAATGGCTCCCGGGCCTTGTTCAGAGTGAACACCATTGTAAATGGTTCTTGAAATAATTGGAAAAGTACCAATTCAGTTCACATTCTGCGTCGAATATACTCAAATTATTTTGATTACTCTTTTCCGGATACTCACAATTTCTTTAAAGTTTGTGTCTTGTACCTTTAAAAAATGTCTTAAATTTTGAGTGAAACGACAAAGAGAGAAAGAAAAGAAATGTAATGATTATCTAGAGGCTGCTAAGGTCTTTTAAAAGTCAGAAAGTAGACAGTATCATCGATTAGCATCGTTTTGTGAATGCAAAGAAAATATATCCAATGTTATTATTATTGTTGAAAACTTTAGAATGCTCATATGAAAATCATTCTTGTCGGTAATTTTGAGTTTTTTATTCTTCTGACATGATTAGTAACCCGGTGAATGTTAATGGGCCTAGTTATAGCTAATAAATCGAAGAAATTTCATAGAATAAATGTTAACCCTTTTTAAAATTTCCTAACCAACTTCACCGAAAAATGTATACCTATAATATGCATTTAATTTAGGTATAACTTTTACCAGATTCGTGGTGAGGATTTGATTGAAATATACTTTGGATAAAATAATTAATGAAATATAACTTATATCTAGAAATAGATAAATCACAAAATACTAAATAGTAAATAAATAAAAAGGTAAATCTGATCAAAAGAAGCATGAATTCGGGCCTGATTAAGAGATTATCATTTATTTAGATATTAAAATTAAGACCAAAATCATTCGATATTTTGAGTGTATTAATAGAAAACAAAGCAACATTTAATGTTACCGGCTTTAACTTTAAAAGCACCTTGATAAAGTTAAAGACGTCATAATTTAGTTTGACATAAACCAGTTGAAGTCAAAGCCAGATATACATGTTTAGTTTAGTAAAAGAAAATAATGATAAAGATTGTTTATTCCTTATTTTTCGCAGAAACGCAACCCAAATACTAAAATGACAATAAAAAATACTAGCCATATTTGGTACAGGATTAAATGGAATTTTACCAAAATAATTTGAAATTCATTGCATTACATATAGTCAATAAAAGTCACTTATTGAAAATCAATCTATATCTAGTGTTCTAGATATTAACTCAGATTAATGTGAAAGGAGACAAAATAGTAAATTCTACTATATACTACTGTATTTGTTAGCGTATACGAGGTTGGGCTGATAACTTGAAGCAGTGATGCTAGAGCTGCGAAATAATTAATAATTAATAATCTTATTAATAACAGCATTATTTCTTTCCAGGTAAACTGATATCTGACTGTTCAAAGAAGATATCAATTGTAACTAGAAGCTACTTCTAATAAAAATGGAGGCAATTTTGCATTATGGCATTATGAAATAACTACAGAAAAAGAGTTACCGCCCAAGGACATTCATGCTGACATGGTTGGTACATTAGGGCATTACGCTTCAGCTTTATCAACGCGGCAAAAGTGGGTATCTGAATTTAGGAGAGGAATGAGAGACTTGAATATTACCCAAAGTCTGGATATCCCGCAGTTGCCACCGCCGAGGAAAACATTGATCGTGATTACCACATGGTGATCGATGACAGGTGATTGTAAAACAAATAGCCAATGCTATTAGCATATCCCGTGAGAGAGTTGAAAATATTCTACACAATGAACTTGGTACGATAAAGGTTTCTGCTCGGTGGGTGCTACGTCTTCTTACACCTGATCAAAAGTGCATCAGGCTGATCACATCATGTGAAAATCCGACATTGTTTCAGGTATATCCAGCTGGTTTCCTTGAACGTTTTCTAACCCAAGATGAGTGTTGAGTTCATCACTTTGAGGCAGAAAAAATCTATGCTATGGTAACACACCTCTAAAGCTGCTTCCAAAAAGGCCAATGATCTTTCATTTGCATGGTAGGTAATAGCCTCAGTTATTTTGGGATGCAAAAGGGCCACACCTTCAATGTAGAATACTGTGCCAAATTGCTGTGGCAGTTACAAAAGGTTATCAAGATAAAAAAACGAGGAAAACGAACGAAAGGAGTCTTGTTTCATCCGGAAAATGCTTCAACAGGCATCCTTGGTTTCAATAGCTGCTGTGCATGACTGTGGTTTTGAAGTGGTTGATCACTCTCCCTATTCTCCTGATTTTACTATCATCTGTTCCCCAACATGAAAAATCACTTGGCTGGAAACCAATATCGCAGTTATGGTGACGTCATATCTGCTGTTGATGACTTTTTGACCAACATGTGGAACGAATTTCTTCGAACCTTCAAATGATATTTTACCTGAATATAAACAATGAATTTATTAATAAGATGAGTTTAAATTAATGCATGTAAGATTTAACAGCTCTAGCATCACACTTATTCATAGTCAGATTCTGAACTTTTCATTCCCCGCCCTCGTAAGACCCGCCACATTTTTCTTTTAACCATTTCACCAAAACCAAAGAGATAAAAAGACACTAAGAAACTTATACAGAGGAGAAAAGCGTAAGAGAGGAAACTGTTAGAATAGAACTGCACAGTAATAGAATAGTTGCATTTAGCAGTTTCAAATGAGACCTAACTGCCAATCTATTACTACATCTCATATTACATTCTATTACTAGTACTCTCTCAGTCATTAAGTAAATAATTATTTTAGATGTAGGACGCCGGCCATAAAACGATATGTAGGAAAATTATGAATATGGCTTAATTTCTTTAATTATAATTCTGCTTCTGTTTAGTAAATAACTATTGAGGATGTCTATCTTAAAAGGGGCTTAATTGATTTATACTCTTGAGATGGCTTGATGATTACGTTTTTATCTACAAATCTATTATTAGTTACACATGGTGCAAATATTGTTAATAAATGGCGTTTCGTTGAAATACTGGGTTATATAAGCAAATACAGTAAGCTCAGTTTATAAGCATAATCTAGTACAGAGCTACATGGGTCGATTGTTTAGGCTATGATGGGTGCCGTTTAGGAAAATTTCGTTGATTAGCGACCGGAGAGGTTGTTTGATTTTCATTAACATAGCCATACACTTCTGTGATTGTATAAAATATATAAATTCGGAAGAAATGACGTAGAGAGATCTACCGTAAAACAAACACACACATACACACACACACATACAGAGACACAGACACACACACACACACTTAAGATCACTTGTCTCATGATGAAATTTTTACTTGCAATTCTTCAACGGTATATATTTATTGGTCTTATACATATATATATACATATATATATATATATATATATATATATATATATATATATATATATATATATATATATATATATATATATATATATATATATATATATACAGAGAGAGAGAATGCCTACCGCAAAGTAAAATCTTTTAGATTATTGTTTTGTCGTTGACTTGATTTTAATTTCTTTATCAACAACTTTAGTATTATATTAGTCAAACCTATGTTTCATAAATAGAATACTTGCCGTAAAGCCATGTTACCGGAGATCCCATTGCTTGCTGCACGTAGACTTGTCCTGATCTTTAATTTCTTTTCCTCTTATGAATCTGATAGGGTGTATGTCAAGTCTATGTTTAGTAAATATCTATTTAGAATGCTTTTCATAGAGGGATATTTAAGAAGACCTCATGGATTACTGCTTGCGGACTTGAAATAATCTTTACGGCTTATCTACAACTCTGCTACTATATTAATCAGTGCTATGTTTTATAAATATCTATCTTGCCTACTGTTTAAGAAGATCTTATGGATTATTTTACGACGGCTTGGCATTATCTTCATGGCTTTATTTAAAACTGTTATTGTGACAGTCAGAGCTATGTTTAGCAATAATATATCTAGAATGCTTGCCGTGAACTGATGTTTACGAAGATCTCAAGGGTTATTGCTCTGGATTTGGCTAGTTATTTACCTACAATTCTGGTAGTGAGTCAGTCATAGCATACTTAGAAATTATCTACTTAGTATATATGCTGTAAAGTGATGTTTAGAAACTTCACATAAATTATTGTTCGTGCAGTTGACTTGAAATTTACTTCTCTGTTTGTAACACTTGTACAGTGTCTGTCAGTGTTATCATCCTCGATAGATATTTAATAAATAGTAAATATCTATCAAAAGTAACATGGTTTATTGCTTTTGGACTTTGAGAGTTATTTATTTCCGACCAAAATCTCTGGTAATGTGTCCGTTGAAGCTATATTTAGGTCATAAATTCTTACTTAGTGAGTAAGCTACCGTCTACGTCAGATACCAATAAGTTTTGTCAACCCTGAGTCAGCGATTGGTAATATTTTCCACTCATCAACATGTACGGCTAACAATTAGACGTGAGCGCTCGCAGGCAGTTTCCAATCCTTTGACATACTAGCTTTGTAACCATAACAATTTAGCTTTTAACAAAGTCACTCAAACTTTTGCACTTTTCTATAACTGCAATATTTAGTTTATCAAAGTGAATTGCTTATTGCTGTGTTACCGGCTTATATACTTATATACTATACTTCTGATCCTGGCATATATAGTTTTTACGAAACTGTAACTGGGGTACCTACTACATATCGCTGCCCATAATATTTTAATTCGCCTTATTATATATACCCGTGAAAGAGGACTGTGAATTTCCTGCTAAATCATTTTTCAATGGCATCAGTACGAATTTTTTTCTTTTCTTTTTTTACGAAGGGATAATAAATTTTTAAAAGAAATATGCCAAATGTCTTGAACTACAGGATAACTATGTAGAATATTATGTAAGTGTTATGGTAAAGACCTTAACTGGTGGAACTAAATAATGCAGTTCATCTGAATATTTGTTATGGGAATAGGCAGTGCAGGTGCGTACTACCTCCGGACACCCGACTGGGGGACCCAAGCCTGATTGGGGACTCCACGATGAAATTTGTGGCCCTTGTATCTTATCAGCATTTGCTTTTTCTACCTATAATATATTACAAATTGAACTAAGCATACAACTGATTATAAAAGGATGAAAAAATGTCGCAGATTTTAACTTCATTTTGGGTTCTTTTTTCATCCAAATCGGGGAATTTTTTTTGCTCATGTCAAGTCCCGAAAAAACACTCTATAAAATTCACTATATTTTATATCCGTAATATTGAATGTGTTAAAGTTATTCAACCTTTTAGCATGAAAAATCTCAAGTTAGCGTTTAAAAATGCCGTAAAACATTATTTTTTTAATATGAAATGATCTCTTACAAAATCTGAGATGTTGGAGTCCCCGTATCATAGATTCGACAGGGGCCCACGAGACCCTTGAACCAACCATGGGAATAGCGACAGAGTAGGCTTACAACGTTGGATTTGTGGGAAATAGGCTGCAGAATTGAAAAAATACACAAGAACAGATAAACGATTTTTAAATCTATCAATGTCGGAAGCGAGGATTGAACAAGTCCAGCTCAGAAACTTGACAGAATGAGTTAGATACTTTCTGTAACGATATACTGTTTGGCTATCAATGGATTACACACACACACACACACACACACACACACACACACACACACACACACACACACACACACACACATATATATATATATATATATATATATTTAAATAAAAACAGACCACTTTAAGGTTCCATATAATAAATTATTTCACCACAGCCCTTTTAAAGGACAGCGGATCATCAGATTTTACTTCCAAAGGTTGAAACGAAAAATGAAAAGAAATGTACACATTTATGACGGGCAGTACTAAGTATATGTAAATTAACGAAGTGAGGAAGTGAGGAGGGAGAGAGACATGATTGAGTTAGATGTAACATTTCTATTCTTTCAAATTTAAATTGTTTGAGGAAATCCAGACATTGACACATTAAATCGGTTAACTTAACGGGTTATATATTGATATATTGATATGGAAGGGGAAAGGAGAAAAAGGCATAAAGAGAAAAAGAGAGAAAGAAGTTATGAGAGAAAGTGTCATTAACTTTCTTTGGAATGAAATAGACGCTGTTGTTTTGCTTTACTTTGAGAGTTCATAAATATTGTAATGTTTGATATAAGTTTGAATGTTTAAACAGTCTATAAGGAATTTAATTATATGTTTGTTAAAGTTGTTTTTTTATAAACTTTATTACAAAAATTTTGGGGATTTAATATGAAATAGTCGATTGGAAAAATATTCATAGAATTTACATTAAAACACTAAAATTTTATTTTCAAATATAAGTTTACTTCTAGTTGTGATTGATTATTAAGGTGATATCTCTATCAGTTTGAATTTTATTCATGAATTTAATTAGCGACTATTTTTAGATTGGTAATTTCTCTTACTTAAAATTTAGTTTTTAAGTTAATATGGAGTGATATTTGAAGGTAATATTAGCTCTGATTTACATTGAGCTCTCTCGATTTTATCCTCCTTGGGTATACCCATACGGATTACCCAGTTTTTCGTAAACTAATATATATATATATATATATATATATATATATATATATATATATATATATATATATATATATATATATATTAGCAATAATTCAGAAGTAGGTATATATAAAATAAACTCTCACAACTCTTCAACCTTAAATTCAATCTAAAGAATGCCACACTTATTATAAGAGAAAATAACTTACTTAAATGGAAAGTTCTTGAGAGTGCCGCTATCGAATCTTTCCAAAATGTTGATCAGCAACTCGGATCTTTTCAAATATCTCCTTTCGAAACGAAATATTTCTTTCCCAATCAAAATTTCTTTACCATCAAAATTTAAAAATAAAAAACGGTTAAAACAAAACCTTCTATTACTTAAAATAAACAGGCATATAAATAATTTATCCAATTAAAGTAAAATAATAATTACATTAAAAATAAAATAAGATAAAATGATAACAAATTAAATAAATATATATAAAAAATAAGAAAATAAAAATTTTAACAACAATAATAGCAAAATTTACTCACTTTCATTTATTAGGTATTAAATTACATCATTTAACATCTTCCATAGTTTAACTTGAAAATATTTTTGAGAGTTTTTGAATTTAATGATTTTGAAAACCTAATGATGTTTTTACTTCTGTTTAGAAATACATGTTGCAAAATAAAATCCTTTGGCTTGACAAATACGTTGGTAAAGAAAAATCCTTTTGCTTTTATTCACACACGCACGCACGCACACGCATACGCACACGCACACGCACACACACACACACACATATATACATTACACAAACACACACGCACATATGCATACACATGTTGGAGTAGAAGTCACGTTTCTTTTTAATTTTATTTTTTTTAACAGTGTGAATTACGTCTACCTGCCTACTCATTTGTGTGACCTAGAGAGAGAGAGAAGAGAAAGAATGACAGGAAAAATTTATTCATGCATATCATTTTTTCGCTGGGGAAAACAGTTAGCAAATTAATTACTAAGTAATGTAAGATATGTACAAGAAAAATATTATTCCTTCCAATTTTTTAACAGTTTATCAAAAATGGTCTGCTCAAAAGTATTTATATATTTATAATTTCAAGTGTTTCTCGCAGTTTATATTCTATAGAATTTATTATACCTCTTCTATTTGAAGATTCTTTACCCTCCATGAAAATTCCAAAGAGTATTGGTAACTTCTATCATGTTTCGGAATTTCTTTATGGAATATAAACGAATGATACCATTTATAATAACTGTTAAACTTAGTATTCACGTTAAAGCCAAATAACTGAATTAAGTTTTAATGTCTATCGATTCTTACAAAATGAATGAAATCTATAAAATCGCCTCAAAACAATTTTAAGTGTCAGTGCCCACGATGGATGCAGAGACATAAAGAAATACAAGTTGGAGGCACTAAAACCAGTTAAAGGTTGTGACCGAAAAGCTATACTGTCTTCTTTGTTTTCAAGGAAAGTACTACTTGAATCTAAAATCAATCCAAGGATTACGACAATGTTCCTCCTAAAGAATGTCTGAGAATATTCCAGCGAATCTTGCATTGCTTTGTCATGGTAGATATTTTAACGGGCACTGAACTACTGTAGCCTCCATACCTGCTGTTTAAAAGGAATCCAAACAACATACACAAAAGATAATATAATTTTTCAAATGCTAACCTGTACAAAAATGAAAATTCTGAGCTAAAGAAAAAAAATATGAATGTTTTGAGGTAGGCACTTTGAAGAAAGGAAGGTCCCCAACACAAAGAATATATAGCAGCAAAAGTGTGATTTACAGTTAATGGATCTAGAAATGTTTTTAATATGTTGGCACCATGAAAAAAAGTGAGTTCATACAAAACAAGTAGTTCACTGTTTTTTTGGGGGGTGGGGGTTGCATTAGGATAAATATTCGAAATGTACAGGGAGGGTGGCTAAAATTTGGTTCATAAACCACAATGATTACGTTTTCGAATAAAAAAAAACTTGGCTAGATGAAAAACCTGAATCCTATTGAGAATTCCTGAGCGGCGAACTCAAGACCAAAGTGATGGTGAAAAATATCTTCCACTATCAGCGATCTTTAGACCCGTATGTGCGTTTGGCGTAACTGCTACCGCTAAAGAAAAAATTTCAATTAAAACTGCTGCATTTACTTCCCGCTAATATCCTTGGGAATGGCATAAAACCATCTCTATCTATGCGTGAAAAAGTAGAATGTAATAAGTTCACTAATGTTAGTAGAAAAATTCATGGAAAGCGATGATTACCTATCTTCTAAAGTGGTATTTGTTTTTCTTAACTCGATACCGAAATTATTTTAGGACAACTATCGAGCGGTGTTGTTTTGCTAGCTAGACGTAAGAGTCCTTGATTGCAGGTGAGATAATTTGAGTGTTACCTTCGTGTAGCCCATGAACCAAACTAAATAAAGCTCAGTAAACATCTTCATGACATTTTAAACGTTCTTATTTTCCATGCTATGGTATGTAAATCTTATTAAATTTATTTATTTACATACTTAAATGCATGCTTAATATTATTTATAATTTTATTTTATAAAATTTATTTATCATTTACTTACACGTCTGTTTAAAATAGCATATTTATAACTTGCAAAGCAATTTTTCTTCTCTTTTTTCTAATGATGAATTAGAAAACTGAGTACTTTGTTATTAAGCTAATTAATTCATTAACCATAACATCAGTTCGTTCAAACATGTTGTTATTTAATAGCATAGTCAAATTCTTGGTGCAAAACTAAAATTATGGTGTACCCAATAAAATCTACAAGTCCACTAACTGATATAACCGCCATTGTTTTTGCTATTGCCGCCCCATTGTAAAGATGCTATATGCAAATTAAATAACCTGTATTCAAAAATTCGAAAAATCTGAAAACCGAAGCACTTCCAGTCACAAGAATTTCGGATAAAGGATTCCCAACCTTTAATAAACCATTTACCTCGTTCCTATTATTCGTTTACACACATTTTGCTGTTCCGTTCTTAATTTCTCGGTGTTTCCATTATGTTTGTTCCACTTTAAACTTCCTATTTTATGCTACTTTCCTTTCAAGTTTCTCCTCCCACATCAAATACTCAACCGGTATATGCATTATCATTTACTAGCACACTTTCATTAGTCTTTCTAAATTCCTATTAATCTTTTCTGAAACATCTACTTCTTTCTTTCTTCATTCCTTTATTTATTTATTTATTTTGCTCGATTATTTTTCTTTCTATCTTGTTCTTTCATCATTCCATCCGTCATTCATTCATTTATCCATTCGTTCGTTCGTTCTTTATCTTCATTTGTTTTTCTCTTTCAAACTCCTGTTAATACGTATTTATATCCATATTTTTACATTTTATTTGCTTGTTCATTCGTTCGTTCCTAACGAACTGACTTTTATTCTATTTTTTGCAAATTTTTATCATGGATTCTATATGTCCAATCTTTCTACAGTTCAGGATTCATTTCAACTTACGCCATTAACGGACTTTTCTTTTTTGCATTTATTCGTGTGATGGGCACAGTAGCTGAAATAGTTGTGTATTTTTCAGTAATATTAGCAATCTGTTTTGAAAAAACATATTTCAAATGCATATTTTCACTGCATACAAACAGTCATCCGTTATACAGAAAATTGGCACAATTCAAATTTTTACAAAGCTTCTTATCTTCCCATCACGGTTAATTGGTGTGACAAATTAAATTAAGATTGTTAAATTTCTCTTCATGAATTCATTCATTCTTTTTTCACTCTCTTAAGGCTTTCTCTTAAATGATTAATTTATGCATATTTTACATATTTTGCTCAATATTATTTCCAAAATTAGAGAAATGGTTACCGTGACAATCATACAGATTTTATTACTGTAGTAAATCGAAGCTTATTATTACTACTGCAGTGAGATCGATATTCACTGGGTACCCTCCCGTCGTGGTAATCATTAAACTAATCTAAAATTAGGACATATATACAAAATAGACAATTGAATTGATGTTTTTGTGTGTAGTCAAAAATAAAATTAATGCTAAGGTAATTTGAAAGCATACGTGTGACTGTGATCAAACTAACCTAAGATTAGGACATGCATATAAAGATTCCTTCCATTTGGTACTATTGATAGCAAACCAGTGAAAGAAATGATTGATCACAGGAGTGAGATAAATACTCACTGAGTGCCCTTCACATGTAGTACTGATCGAACTCAGTTGAGATAAATAAAATGCAAAAAGGTTATTACTAATATACATTTGATTTGGTGCAATTTTCAACAAATAAATCAAAGTGATGATTACGACTAAAGTAAATTGGATACTCACTGGGTGTCCTACATTCGTAATACAAATGAAATTTAGATAAGATTAGGATATAATGCAAAAAGTCCTGATCAATTGTGAAGAAACAGGTAAAAATGTGATTACTAATGGAGTGAACTTCATTATCAGTGGGTGCACTATACTTGTGGCTGATCAAACAAATATAAGATTTGTTTTATTTAAAATCTTAAAACAACAAATTAATTACATTTATTCTCGTATTTCAATCTCCAATGATCAGTTTTTTATGGAGCTTCTTATTTTTCTTAATTTTAAAAAGAAATATGGTTCAGATTTTTTAAAGAAAATATTTATTTTTTGTAGTGACAGTTAAGATTACATAAATTAAAAATTGGTTATTTTGGGATTAGTGTTAAAAATCCAGTTCTGTTTTAAATCAATGAATTACTTTTTTCTAGTGAATTATGGCTGAGTCGATTAATAAAAATGAATAGAAGCTGTACATAAAGATACAATTACCTTGATACAATTACTAGAAAAAAGGTAAGAAAGAGGATTTATATTCGATAGAAGCTTATTACCAGTGGGTTCCTTACAATTGTGGCTGTAATCATTCTAAAACAGGATTTGAAAATATACGAGCTCTGTTATGTGTCATTTGATGGAGTACATGGTTTCCCCTTCAAAGTAATCCCCCCCTCGAGTCTAATGAACTTTTCCATCCTTCTTTGCCACGTTGCTACGCACTGCTGGAAGGATTTGTCTTGGATACCTCTTTGCTCCATCGTTACCGCCATCTTTATGGCCTTTACACGCATCAAAACGGATCCATTTGATGATCACTTTGAGCTTGTGGAAAATAGGGAGTTTTTCCAGTACGGCGATGTTCTTCTTGGCCAGGAACTGTCGGATGCTCAGGAATTATTAGCAGGTACATTGTCGTGTTGAGTTACGATTTGTGCTGCTATAAATCTAGTCTCTTCGCGCGCATTGAGTGAAGTAAACGACGTATGATTTCTTTGTAGTCTTGCTGATTGATCGTCTGACCATGTGGCAAGAACTTACTGGGAATTTGGTCTTTATAGCCTTTCGTAGCAGCCTCAGCAAGTTGGCATAGTACTCTGCATTGATAGTGTGGACATTTTGAAGATAGTCAATAAACACAACGCCTTTTGCATTCCAAAATCTGAGGTCATTACCTTTCCTGCAAATGGAACGGCATTGGCCTTCTTTGGATCAGGTGAGGAGAGGTGATTGCACTGCATAGATTGTCTCTAACTCAGTGATGAAAACAATACTCATCTTGGGTTAGGAAACGTTCAAGGAAACCAACTGGATATACCTGAAACAATGTCAGCTTTTCTCATGATGTTCTCAGCCTAATGCGCTTTTGATCAGGTGTAAGAGGGCGTGTCACCCACCAAGAAGAAATCTTCATCATGTCAAGTTCATTGCACAAAATATTCTCGACTCTCCCACGAGATATGCTAATAGCATTTGATATTTGATTTATAGTCAACATGTGGTGAACACAATCAATTTTTTCCTCGGTGGTGGCAGTTGCAGGATGTTCAGACCTTGGGCCATGTTCAAAATTCACCCTTCCCCTCCTAAATTCACCTGCACACTTTTTACTGTTGATAAATCTGGGGCGTCATCCCCCAATGTAGTAACTATGTCAGCATGAATCTTTCTATAGACACTTGATAACACCACCATGCCAAATGTTGTTCATTTTCATTAGAGGTCGCTATTAGTTATTGAAGTCTTCTTTGAGCAGAGTCAGATGTCAGTTTATCTGGAAGGAAACATTGCAGATATTAATAAGAAGAGCTGTAATTAATGCATGCAAGATTCCATAGCTCAAATATCACGCTTTCTTAATAATTCTATGAAATTTTCAGTTCAACCTCGTATGATCAGAACCAAATATATCCATACCAATAATAATTCTAAAACAGGTATATATAAAATGAACTGTCACAACGAGGCCTTGCAATATATTGACGAAACTTGTGAAAATATATTCATGAACACAAAAAGTATCTCATGCATAACAATTTATTAGTTATACACAGAAATAATTTCTAAGTTAGATTTTATGTAAACATTTAATTGAAGGTCATAATTGGTTCTATGCAGTATACCAGCTCGGAAGATTAATGTGTTACCAGTTTCAGCTTCAATAGTAAATCTGGGATCGACGTTATTAAGCCTTGCAAGGTCGAGTAAAATAACACATTGCGGTGTATGATCTATGTATCTAAAATAAGAATTTTGTGACAAAATACTTTTGAATATATCAATTTCCAAAAACACTAAAAGAGACAATCTAAAACACCTCTAAGAGGAGAATCCATCGGTAAACCAAATTTTGTTTATAAAAATTGTTATCGATGTTGAAGAAATAAGCATTAGTAATTATGAGGCACATTTTTATGATTTCATGTATCTGAATTGCTTTTGCCTCAGTGCGGTTGTTAATATAGCAAACTTGTCATAGATTTGGTTACTGATAGAGTGATTGGACCCTCACTGCGTGCAAGAAACAGGCCTAATATTGGGAAAAAATATACATATTCCTTTACTTTCTTGATATTGTTAACGAACCTATGAACCTGCGTTCCCTTTATCGAACTAATCTTATATTACAAGATATATAAAAGATTGGTTTGATGCTATTGTTTGCATACAAGCCAAAATTATGATTATTAGTGTAGTTATTTGAACCTGTAGTTGTAACATTGATCCAACTTAGCATCCCCCTTAACCTATCTAGATCTTTCAGCTAAACTGATAAATAATCATGACCTTTTTTAAATTTTGAAAAACCTTTTAACAAAATTTTTGGCTATTGTCTATAAATATTAGTTTCAAAATAAAATCCTTTCGTCTTGTCCCTCAGAGGATGAAACGCATCGGCTAAGATAAGCTTTACTTTTGTCTTTATCCATCTTGTCCTTTTACAGATATATTCTATCTGAAAAAATTTACACCTTGTCTACATGGAAAACAAAAACATATACATACACTTAATTAGAAGATACAAACAATTAATATCCACACATTCCTACAGAAACAGAAAAAAACTTTCTTAAAAACTGCATTAAAGAAAAAGTTATTCCTTAATGTTCACATAAATTAACATCATAATATATTTGCTTTCTATGCACGCAAATTCTTAAAATCATCTGCATATGAATTCAAAGAAAACGAAGCAATAGTTTTTGATAAGGTAAACAAAATAGGAAATAATCTTCATCACCACTTCATCTTAAATAAATGCGAATGGAGTGAATTAAGAAATCCGCCCAATCACAATAAGAATAAGTAAATCCGTAATTTACAAAATAAACTAAATATGTTGATTTCTAAAACAAATGGTATAAAGTCGACCGAAAGGACCAGATCACAACTTTATCCAAACTCAAACCATTGGATACACAACTGGAAACTCTTAACTTCGGTCTAAAAATTGTCACTGCATTACCAAAAAATTATATTATGGATTCCATTATTATAAACTGCCATTGTAAAGACTCGAATTTCAACAAAGTATATATTCAGGGTATAATTACAGCCACACTCTGAAAATCAAATGAAACCACACTTCCCTGCAGATATAGAAAAGCCCTGAAATAAATACAAATTAACAAAAACATTCATATATCTCCTTCCAAGAAAGGCGATCGAATTATAATTATGGACAAATATATTTATCAACAAAAAACGAGACGATAATATGTAAGACAAATAAATAAACACACGGTCATAAAAGAGACAGAAAAAATTAAAAACGAAAGCAAGAAATCCTTAAAAAATTATCGAACACCACCTAAAAACACCTACGCTTTATGGATTATCAAAAATACATAGATTTGACACTCCGATGGGACCTATTATATCAGGAATCGGCAGCGACCCACATAAAGTAGCCGGCTTACTAAGAAAAATTTTAACCCCACTTCTTGATACAATCAACACCTCATATAATAAAAAAAATCTCTGGTGATCTTTTAAATAAATGAAAAAAACATAGACATAAAAACCAAACGTATAATCATAAAAATATGCGATTTAGTCACTAATCAATGTTTTTCTCCTTCGATAACAATTTTTATAGACAAAAATTTGGTTTATCGATAATGTCTCCTCTTAATGGCGTTTTGTCTATTTTTGGAATTTCTGGAAAGTGATCCTTTCAAAAATATTTTACCAAAAAATTCTTATTTCAGATACATTTTGCCATATTAAACCTAATAAATATATGATTTCTTTCATTTACTAATAGTTCCTTCATTTTCTTTCTTTCTATCTATCTATTTATATATCTATGTTCATATCTATCTTTTCTAAACTATTCTTATATTTAATTCGCTACTTCCTTTACTTTGCTTTCTATTTCCTTTTTCTCACCATTTATATATAAACTTATTTGCTTTCTATAATTAATCAGTTTTTTTTTTTTTACTTTTCCTTCCGTTATTTAATCTATAATTTTCATTCGTTCATCTGAATCAGTCCTCGCTCCTACTCTTCCTTTCTTTAAAATGTTTCTTCTTGTTATTCATTCTCCTTACTTTTAAAATCTCATTCTTTCTTTCGTTTCTCTTTCATAACTTTCCTTCAACTTCTACTGTGCCTATTAATGCATTTTTCTTTCTTTCTTTCTCCAACTTATTCAGAATTCCTTACTCTTAGAAACATCATTCCTTTTTTATATCTTCTTCATTACTTTCTATCATTCAAATTTTGCCTTACCACCACTTGTGTCAGATTAGTCCGCGCCCAAAAGGCTTTACCCCCACCGCAGTCGTTGTCACCCCCATCACATTCTTTGTCTCCTTCTCCCGCCTCTCCGTCGCCTTCGCTGCTGTTGCTGCACGTGCACTGTTTCTTCATTGCAATTACACAATACTCGACAACCACCCTGTGTTTTCTTCAACTTTTTCGTCTACCCATACCGAGAGAAGAGTAAGATTAAATAAACAAATACATAAATAATGAGGAAAGCCGAATAATTGTTACAAAAATGCTTGCAATAACCGAAATAGATGAGTAAAAACAGTGTAAACAATGTAAGATAAGAACATCCGAAATAAATGAAATAAGTCAAAGTTTAGAAGAAACATTTTAAAATACTCTAAAAATATAATAAAATATACAATAAATAAGCAAGTGCGCAATATGGAGAGAGAGAGAGAGACTTTTGAGCTAATCTTCATGAAGAAAAGCATAAATTCGTCTCTTCTCCATCAGGCTATGGATTAAATAGTAGGATAGACTGGGCTTTCTATCTTTTGAGTGGCCATCAATCCAGAAGAAGGGTAGCTAAAATAAAAACCATAGAAAAGGAATGGGATATCCTTGCACTATCTTTACAAACAGTCATGCCCAGATAAGGAAACACAATCTGTGGAGAAACATGATCGCCTACGTCCAGAAATGATGAATCATTAGCAGAAATTTCTTTTAGGAGCAGTGCCTACATACTTCTGCTTTTTTAGAAAATAGTCCATTATTCCATAAGTTTTTAGTTCTCTTACAATCAAACATCTCAAGGTTTCAAACTTTGTCGTCTGCTGTAAATCGATACTTTGCATCTGAGAGAGTTTCTACTTGTCTAAGATGACTTGATCTGTTTTCTAGTCTGTATTGGCTGATTTATTCGAATTTCAGAATCTATAATTATGTTATCTTTACTCAGGAAAGTTTCTTGTCTGTGTACACACATGCACGCACACACATGCACGCCCGCACGCACACACAGATAGATAGATAGATAGATAGATAGATAGATAGATAGATACATACATACATACATACATACATACATACATACATACATACATACATACATACATAGATTCTTACTATAAACATATGTACAGGTGATTATGTCGACATGCCTATTTCCTTATCGCTGAAATCTTCCGGTCTGTGTAATCGAACGTCTTCCAAAAAAAAAGTGCATATTAAGAGAAAACGAACTCTTATTTACTTTTTAAACTAAGTAAAAATTGCCAGCACAAGTTTGCCATTAAACTATAAGGAGCCATTACAAAGATGTCACTTACAATGAAACAAAAGATTAAAACATATGAGATTAGTAAAAATTAAACATTTCAAATACCTCGGTGTATGGATCAATTATAACAAATTTAGTATAAAAGATAAGGAAATTGAATATAAGAATAGATTGTGTTCATGGTATTTTCGACTAACACCCCAAATTGCTACAAAACCAAAACACTACACTAACCTAAAAATTCGAGTTATGTTCAGATCGATACTTTCATATAGATGACATGCATAGCTCCAAACTTGTTCAGAAATATCTAAGCTGGCAACTATATACAACCGCTTTGTTAAATCAAGAGTTTAAAATAGTTTCGAGTGAATTAAATCTGTAGTTCTTCACGAGGATCACCATTCTTGTAAACTGGTGCTAAAGGATCCCAAAGAACTAAATAAATAAGGGCAAATTATAGACATCATATCACTTGAGTACTTTCAACAATAGAAACATCTGTAGTGGATAGAACATGCAACGCGAAGAAAAAAATGATAACATAATCAAGATGTTGATGTCCCAAACTAATTTAAATAAAAGTTTAGGAATGAAACTCCCATCAATATTAGAAAGAGTAATAAAAGCGGACTTGAGAATATTATTTTCCTGAAAAATTGTTTTAATAAGTTTTTATAAATTTCAACCGACAATGGTACTGGCTGCTTGATCAATGAATGCCAAATGTTTCCTCATAAGAAAACGGATAATATTAACATTACCATCAATAGCAACAGCATTATGCATATTTTATTTTTTTAATTATCTACTGTTAATTATTATTAATTTTTGACTAGTTGTTTAACTGTTACACTGGTTTTGCTGGCTCTCGTAGACTGATAATCGGAGAGATTTGCAATATAAAGTGACAAGAATTGGCGGGCTTCAATAAGATTGTAAAAGATCGAAATCGTTCGAGTGATAGTGATTTCTTTAACGAATTTTCAGCTGTTTAATTTACAAATTTACATTGATTATTAAGTTGAAAATCATTTTCGCATAATTTTTCTCGGTGTGAATTAATTTTTTGTCCTCATCAAACCCAACATTACATCTAATAGCAGTTATCTCTTCGATTATCTTGTTTGTGTGACTGACGACAATTCTTGTTATAGCAGCAGCATTTAATTTCAAGTTTAGGATATTTTTTATGTAGCACATATGTTGTCTGTCAGAATGTGTGCAATAAATTTGATCCCCATCAAATTTCTAATAGAAAAATAAACAGAAACTTCCAACGAATTACCTCGATATTCATTTTATAGTCTGATTATTCTAAAAAATAATACTACCTTGAGTTGTACGACCTGGTCATATCGACTCAAATACGTGACAGTCGACGCTGGTAGGAGAGTCAACACACCTAAACACAAGTACATGCACAAAACACACACACGTTCACACACACACACACACGCAAATATAAAGTGATAGCGAGAGAGGGAGGGAGAGAGAGGGTGAGGTTAGATTTTGTGACAACGTGAACTCAAGTTTCTCAGAAATGTTCAAAAATATCTCACTCAAACTGAATAATTGCACACATAACATATGAAATGTTTCCAGTTTTCCATTGTAGAAACTAAACTACAGTATAGTATATAGCAGGGTTTGCCTATATAACTCACACCATTATGTAAATACATTTGTAAATAGTATAATACATCGAGAATTCAATAATTTAATTCTAAAGTAATTCACACTTGTAATAGTTTATTCTTCAATCCACCAGTGCTGCTCCTAAATATTAGCTGAAAATAAATAGATGCATCCATATTCGTATACTTTTGGGCACATCGACATATGCAACAGTTACCAAGCTTGTCTTACTAGATCAATTACGACAGAGAAGTGGCCTCTGTTTTCACTGGATGCTCCATACTTTCTGTCTGGTGCCACATTTTAGTAAATTTCTGTACGTATAATATTGGTAGTGTTAGAAATCTTAGTTACCTTGCAGTGTGAGGTAACATGGTTCATTCCCAGTTAAAGGGTGGTAGTCTTTCCCTAAAGAATAAGCGGTACAGCACGATTTTTTTTCTCCTTGATTTGATTGTGTACCTGAATTAGTTGTTGAAATATTCACTAAACACACACACACATAGACAGAGACAAATCATCTGGGTTTCATACTGCGAATATTATACTCGTCTTTCAGACAACAGTTTAGCCTTACTTCGTAAATATCTATACAAATTATTTTCTTTTTAGCAATCTTTACGTTTTAAATATTTTTAAAAAGATTTTTTATTATGAAAAAAGATGGATTTCCTTGCCTTTTTATTATCTGCTTCATATAATTTTAGAGGAATTTGAAACTTCCTGTTTAAGATTCTGATTAAATTTATTTAAAAAATATCTTTAGTAATAAAACAGAAATTACGGAGATACAAATCGTAAATAAAAGTTAACATTCCTATTACGTATCTTGTATGTGTATTTTCTCTTCAGGATATGGAGATTATGGTTCTACATAAATTCCTACCTTTCGTAATTGTTAGCAAAGTTTGTATTTTTCTCTCCCACTCTGTTTTATTCGCTTGATAATACCAGGGGCTTGGATCTGCGAGTGGTGTAATGATTAATGGCTCGGAATTTTTAATCAGAGAGCCGAGTTCCAATTTACGTTAGTTTTGTTATATTCACTTACGCGCAAATGCCCTAACTTTGCTGGAGATGAAACGATAGCAAGTTTTCTAGACTCCCTAATATTCTTTGGTGTCCTAGCTAATTTTAATTAGTCACTTATTTAAGTTTTACCTCATTGATATCCACTAGCTTTCAGTGGAGATCAAGTGACAGTAAATCTCTAGAATAATCCAGAATCCTCTTGAGCATTCTTGCAGATTTACATAATGCTGTTTTCTAAATATTTAAGAATTCAAGAATATTCCAAGAATAGTGATTATAGGTATATTTAGAACATTCAAATTTCACAGTTTTTCAAATATCTCACAATATATTTTCTACTTTATAAAAATGTTATTACGTCTATTACTATAACGGTGAAATCTAGTATCTGACAAGATTTCTTCTTGTTTATTATGTTGTCTCCTTGTTTGTGCGATATCAAATAATATTCTAATATATGTATATAATATTGATTCATGTGCTAATTTTTTTTTTCATTTTCTTGTTTCTCATTCAGTTATACACGACTATTTATTTACTTAACTGTGTTATGTCTCTTCATGATCGACAATTACTCTTTTGTTTGTTTCTTCCGTTCTTAGTTTTAATATAATAGGTTCTTACAGAATTTGTCACACCATGTATTTGATGGTACTCGCTAGAAACTGGGCCTTCGCATAACTGATCGCACGATTCCATAAGCACCAACTTTTAGAAGCACGAATATAATCCTCATAAATTATTCTGTTCCGAGGCATGATTAAGGTGTTTTCGATTTCTCCCATCATCGCAGTTGCTGTTACTATTTCTATACATTGTTTTTTTCCCACTAGTACCAATAGTAGGTGATTTCTACTGAAAAGTCCTTATTGTTATTTATATGTTCATACCAATACGAAATGTTGGCTCACACTGTATACTAAATAACACTTCTTAATACCCTATTTTCCTAATATTCCCTTTCTTCCTATTTTCTCTTATTTCCTATTTTCTTTTTCTTTATATCGCTCTTTCACTCACTCACTCACTCACTCTCTTTCTCTCTCTCTCTCTCCATATATATATATATATATATATATATATATATACACACAATATATATATATATGTGTGTGTGTGTGTGTCATTCAACCAAAGATCTGTTTATTTCATTAATTATTCTATTTTTTAATTTTCAAATAAGCTGTTATTAGATTAACTGCCACGCATTGAAACTTTGTGCAATTTGTCTATATAATTAAATAAAAAACCCGCATTAAATAAAATAGAATAATACAAATAAAGCGTTATCTGGTAAATGTTTAAATAGTCTTCTAAGCATATATGTAAATAATTTTAATTATATATATATATATATATATATATATATATATATATATATATATATATATATATATATATACACACAAATGCTTGGAGGTACAAAATCTATATACTGTTTTAAAAACAAGGAATTTATTAATGGTAATAGTCCCTAAGGCACTTTCGTCCAATATCTCATCAGGAGAAAATCGTTGGAAAAATTGATAAATTAAACAAAAAGAACAGCAACGAAAATGAAGAGCAAAAAAAGGGGGGTGAACACGCTGAAATCAATAACGTATAACGAGGAGATGGGAAAATGCGTGTAAATAATTAGCGAGGGACAGTTAAAATAAAATATCCCCCAACAAATTAAGGGACTTCACAAATCCTTCTGCCGGCAAAGTGAAGGTTTCCATTATCCTTTACTGATTGATTCCAAAATCTTCAAATGATTGTTGGAACCAGCTATGTGAATAATTTTGAACCACTCTTTCGTATACGACTTGGCACAGGCTATATTCTCTACTAGGTGTTGCGCAATAGCCGATTCCATATTTGTAGAGGGAAGATAACACATGTTATCTATTTTGCCAAGTCGTATTTTAGAAGGTACATGTTGATTAATTCTTGTTTACAAACGCCCCCACACAACCAGCAGCTCACTGGCAATTAAATTCATATACCAAACCACCCAACCCGAAGCAGGGTAACTCATCCCCTCGAAACGACTATATATATATATATATATATATATATATATATATATATATATACTGTGTGTGTGTGTGTGTAATGTATTTGAGAACACACCTTTAGTAACGAACTTTAACTAAAATATTGTCCCTTTTTCAGCCTTACCGCGGAAGTTTTGACTCTAACGCAGGAGATGAAAAGCCTGTCATTCTCGTTGCTGTAGCCGCTAGCCATACAGATTTGGAGATTGCATCCTTCTTAAATCTTGACAGGCTCTTCATATTTAGGATAAGAGAATGTGTTTTCAGTGGCCAAAAGAGAGAAGAAAACTTTCTAGAAGATCAAACATCGGTAGGAATGTCGAGTTCGTCCATGAAGTTCAGGGTATTATCGATGATAACACCTAAACATCAACGAAGGTCATTGCTAATCATCTTCATTTGTTGGAATCAATAGTCAGACATGTAGTTTTAGAAGATGTTACATACAAAACTTATGTTATGGGAACAGGGCAGTTCATATCCAATAAGAAAAGTCCCCACTGTTATACACAGCAATGTCCTATCGTCTGTAATGATTTTAAAGCTTTGTAATTTCACCATTTTCCCAACAAGGACTTTTCAATGCTACTGCTTACATCGAGACACTAGGCACCATTGTCAAGCCGTTGATCGAGGAAAGTAAATGCACCAGAAGGACACTTCTTCCTCTCACACAGCCAGTAATACCAAGAAATGACTGGCTGAACGATTCCATGATCATATTACCCTAACATCTGGCCACGTCGTAGTTCTGATTAAAACCCTATGGAATATTACTTCTGGAAAATGATTGAGAGGGAGGCCAACGAGCATGCTCAACATACCAAGAACACGCTGAAGGCTGCTATTGGTACATCATGGCCAATATGTATAAAGAAAAACTTGTCAAAGCATATCATTATTTAAGAAGCCACACCGATGCCGTAATCAAAGCTGATAGCAGTTATACTGAATAGACTTATGTTTTGTGCATATATGTAAGAACATGTTTACTACATTCTTCAAAAATATATTGTTTACTCTGATTAATAATATTATTAGATCAAATCAAATATCACACAAATATGTCGGAAATTGATAATGTAGATATCAACAAACATTCAGAAGCCTTCATCATCTATTGTATTTTTGGATTCTAAGCAATTGGCTGATACATTTAGTAAGCTGCAGACACCAGTATCTTACCTTTGTTGTTTACGATATGAATGAAATATTGTCATTCAGTAGTATTTTACTCTTAAATGAGAAAAAATGTTAGAGATAATTATTACCCATTTCTGAGCGTGGAACAGTTGTTTGTATTGGATATTTAAAATAACATTGACGCATATAACTGTTTTAACTACTGAACATAAGCTTACAAGATTATATTTCTAACATTTTTTCACAATGAAAATGTTGAATGAAATTTATAAGTGGCGTTAAAATTTTACACCCTCATTTGCATAACCAAGCATACCAATGTGATTTGAATGGTGATATTACGTTTTTGTCATCCAGCGAACGTATATTTCCTTCTAAATCAATTTTGTTACAACCAAATGGGCATATTTGTTATACTTTTCATATAAGAGCAACCTCATATTTGTCTTCTTAAAAGATTTAAAAACTTATGCAAAATATATTGTTGTTTAACCATTAATATTCTCTGATTCTTATTCTTATAATTGGAAAAATGACTTAATCGGAATGTATCATAATCAATACAACAATTTACTGGTGCCATGCCGATCCATACTTATCAATAAACAGTAAGTCACCAAGTCTTATTGTTGTAGTTAATAGATAGTCTGGCAGACAAATAATACAGTGTTACTTCTATTCTTAATAGGTGCCTAACCGTCTAAAACTTATACCAAAACACATGTAACTTACTAAATGTATGGGGTTGTTAATATCTGCTATGATGTCTCGCTAATGAACTGTAAATACTGAACTGAAAATATCAAAGTATTATCACAATTCTTGACATTGTAATAAATTCGAATCTTACTGGGAGCTCAACACCTGTGGCCTTTTATCTAACTAAGCTTAATAAATATTTCATGTATCTCACTATAGAGCAATCTTTGGTAAACTAGTTAAATAGATAATTTTCAATGAGATCTATAATCATTGGGGTATCAAACTTATATTCTTTGTACAAATTAGCTAAACCTCATCTAGGGCATTTCGTCATGAATTAGTAAATAATTGGTTTGGCAGACTATTACTACTATAGTATGTACGACCATGAACTGTTGCTGATGATTTAGGACTATATATTGCACTAAACTTAACTAGCAAATACCTTAAGTTGTGGAGTTATGATTTAGTAAACTAGTTGCTGATTATTTCTATTGTAGAGAGCCATATCTTTACTGACTGTTTTCACTTGTAAACCTGTTCCAAAATAAAATAAGCTTAGTTTCCTGTAAATCATCCCAACATTAATTTTGATATATAATAGAAAATTGTTTGATTTCTATTAGAAAATATGTAGAAAAAACAACAAATATGCACTAGTAAGACTAATAAGTTGTGATTTTTATTTGAGAATCTAGTATATAATCACCTTCACATGTAAGAGACACGGTCGATCGAATAAGGAAACTTGCTTTTACTTTGTCTACTATTGACAAATGCCAGTTACGGTCCAATGACACAGACAGTTTCTCTCCCGCAGACGCATGTCAGACACAGTCTATTGACACCGGCAATGAATAAGACAGATTAAACACATATGGGTGTCAGACGAAATCCACTAACATAAACTAAGGTGTCCCACCAATAACTACGTACAGATGTCTGTTAGGGTCCACTGACTTTTAACATGTCACCAGTAATCCATTCGCCTTGTGTTTATTCCGGTACTTTTGTTCCCAACTGCGCTTCTCTTTGCATCAATTAAGATGAAATTATGACATTTCCAAAGGCCAATATTTCTCTTTATGGGATTTTCAATAATTCATTTTGAGGTATACAGTTAGTGTTAGGGTTAGGTTTAGGGTGAAAATTTTCCTTTATTTTTCGTAAAAAGCTGGTTATATTACGGGTTTCTGATTAAAAGTTAAGTATACTTATTTTATACACGTTTCGGACTGTTCTCTTAACGCTCTGTGTAGTCCGAGTTGTTTTTTTCGGTCATTCTTATTTCTATTCAGTGATGTTTAAAAATTGCTAACTACTGTCCCACCACCTCCCCCTCTCTCTCTGTCTCACACATATACACACACACGCACACACACACCAAAATGACTTTATAATTTTTAAGATCATCAAATGCAACATGCACTTAAAAAGAACAGCAGAGTACATCAGCTGAGATTCTATATTAAAAATATGCATGGTGATACTGAGAACATTATATCTCAGAACTTCACACTGCGGAAAAGACCCGAGCAATATATATATATATATATATATATATATATATATATATATATATATATATATATATATATATGTGTGTGTGTGTGTGTGTGTTGTTATATTTTGCTTTTGTATGTGCAAGCGGTCAATATCAGTGATAGGACAAGCATATGTATATATATATATATATATATATATATATATATATATATATATATATATATATATATATATATATATATATATATATATATATATATATATATACATATGTATCTATATATCTATATATCTATATATATATATATATATATATATATATATATATATATATACATAAGACAAAGACGAATGTTATATATATAAAAGACAAAGACAATGAAAAAATGTCAAATATATAAATTTATTTTTTTATCAGTGATTTAATCACAAAACGCCGAGAAAACCAAAATATATGAAATATCTTAAGAACAGTAATGAATAGATTTACAGAAAAATGAAACGCTCAGAAAAATTATATACTAGATGCATATAAAAGTTTACAACGAAAATCTGGTTTTCTACCTGCTCAGTCTCTAGTTTTAAAAAGATCTAGGATTTTTTGCACAATACGTTTTGAATTTGACTGTTGATATATTTACACTAGGAGCATGAGGATTTATGAAATCAAGAAGTCCATAAAGTTATCTAGAAATACAAGGATGCGAAATGGTTATCAGAAGAAAAGACGAATATCGAACTGAGTTCGATTTCTAAGTTGGCTTTTGTTCATTTTGAAAAATGACTTAAAAATGCATGATTCTATATTTCTATGCACCTTTCCTGGTATCCAGATATTTACACAAGATATCTCATCAATTGTGTGCCACGGTGATTCACGCACAGAAAAATTAAGGCATGTCAGAGTTTACTCTGTGCTGCTGGTTTCACAGAAGTTAGTACCGCCTGTCACGTGACATGCAATGAAGATATGGAAACCGCCAAGTAACCTATTCTTGGGTCCCTTGAGAGGACATAAAGAACACGACAACACTAGCAACTACTGAGTAATGAAAACAAGGCCTGCCTTTTCTTTCCTTTTTTCTTTTTCTTTTTTTTTGGTGGGGGGCTGAATTATATTCACTCTGTGAATTTGGCTGTTGCGAAAAATATTCTAAGACATCTACGATGTTTCATCTGTTTACGAAAAAAATTTATATACAATGCATTTATTTAAAAAATATCAATATAGGAATCCTCTAAAAGTTTTAATAACATGTCTGACAGATCGATAAGCTAGAAAAGATGTGTGGGGGGGAGTCAAACATCCTGACACGATTTCAACGCTAGAAGAAATTAATTATGGTCATAAGTTAAACTTTTGTTTGGTTAGAAGAATGCACTGATGCGGGAAACCTTGCAATGCTGATTCTCATGTTTACTCTCTCTCTCTCCTCTACCTCTCTACCCATATATATATATATATATATATATATATATATATATATATATATATATATATATATATATATATATATATATATATATGGGTGTGGGTGTGTATGTGCTACAAATTCGTGCATATGTGTGTGCTTGTGTGGGAAAGTTTGGATGAAAATCGGACAGAATGGTAAATATATAAAACAATTTTGAAAGCGTCTCTCTTGACATGCTTCTGATCACGCCGGTTCACCGGTAAAATATATCCAAATTGATGCTTTCCGAATTGTCACATATTTAAAATTGTTCTGGTCAATTTCTAAAGGATTAGAGAGAAACCAAAAAATGCACATCGTTCAATCCTTTTCTGCATAGCTTCCATCTAGACATAAACATTAATCGATTTATCACCTGAGGAAATCTTTACTGTAGAATTACACATGTTAGAAATGCATCCATGCCTATACGTCATTGGTCATCTTCTAAGTTCTAGCATTTCAAATATAACATTATGAAGGAAAGATGCATTGTCACCTCAAGCAATTTGATAATGCCACTAGGAGAGGAGTAAAAGAGAATTTTAATAAGTGAGGAAAAGGACAATAAAGTAACATGATTCAGAAAGACAGAAGATGGCGATTGAAATTCATTTAAATCTTTGAAGATTGAAAGTGGTAAAGTGGAAAAAATCGACAACGAATTCCACAGGCGAGAAGGGCGAAACAGGAAACTATTAGAAAAAACATACGGTTGCATTTAGTTCAGCAGTGAAACCTAGTTACCATTCTAGTAGCCTGTTTAAATTCGTGCAGATAAGGGGCCATGGAGGAAAAGAACAATCACCATAAAAATATTTGTAGAAAGACAGAGGAAAGCCATGTCACGTCAGTGGGAATATGACTGAAGTCGAGATGCCAGGTCAGGAACGATTAGATATGTGACTGAATTTTCACACGAATCCAGAGCGCCGGACTGAATAAGACAGCAGTATTCAATTCATGGACGGATGGTAGATTTATAAATGCGCAAGATTAATTCAGACGAGAAAAGCCGTTTGGCACGACACAGAAAATCAACTTTCCGAACAGCAGACCTAGCAATTGATTCTGTATAGACATAATACTTCATATCAGTGGAAAACTTGTGTCTAAGAAGGCATAAAATCTTGCTCTCCTGGAGTTTAGCCTCAGCAATGCTGATGGCAGGCAAAAAGGTTCTCCGTGGCGATTAAATAAAAACAGTTTTGTCTCGTTAAAATTTAGAAGCTTTTCCTTGCCTCAGCTAACACACTGACTAGAGGGGCTTTTTGAGAGCAGTTGCCAGTTTTACTTTGTCGAATCTGTCGGGGTTTTTAAATCGGCATCACCCCATGCAAAGCAGTAAAGCCACTAAGAATAAAGAGATTGCAGGAATTAGGAATAGAAACATTAATAATGAGCAGCAATAGAAAAGAGTAATCAAGAGAACTGTAGATAGCGAGTGACATTGCATTTAAAGTTTTGCAGATTAAAATTGACTGGAAAGCGTGGAGCCGTAAGGGAGTTCCACAAGCCAGAAGTGCGAGAAAAGAAACTGTTATCATAGAACTTACGGCTACATCTAGCCGGCACAAATGTAAATTGATGAGATCTTGACGCCAGTCTAGCACTGCGCTTACATTTTTTTAAAGTCTAGGTACCATAGAAAAGTGCTCATCTGAACAATTACCATGAAAGTATTTATAGAAAAGACACAGGTATGCAATATTACGGCGGTGGGAAAGTGACTGAAGCCGAGCCGCCAGATCAAGACCAAAATATTGCTGATTCTTCTTTGGATTTTATCAAGGAGCTCAAGGTAAATAGCAGGGGACCATATAGCACCAGACCATATGTGGCAGCCACATTCTAAGCATGGACGAATGGTACACTTATAGATATATAAGGTCGATTCTGGAGAGAAAGATTGTCTCGCACGACACAGTGAACCAACTTTTTTAGCAGCTGACTTAACAATAGATTCAATATAGTCTTTCCATTTCATGTCAGCTGAGAATGTGAGCCTGAGAAGGCGCAACGAGTCACTTTTTTGGAGGATAGCATCAGCCATGCTGATCGTAGACAGAAGGTTGTCTCTCAGATGATTAATGGAGAGAAGTTTAGTTTGGGAGATGCTAAAATTAACAAACTATCTTTTGTCGCAGTTAACGACGGACATGAGGTCGTTTTGGACATTGGCTGCCATTTTGACCTTGTCGGATTGATCGGCCTTACTATCGAGGCAGGAATAAATGGTTATGTCATTAATGTAGATACCAAGTTGAGAGATGATGTCATCAGGAAGGTCATTAATGAAAATTAAAAACAGACTACGGAATACCCGCGTTAGTATAAACGGATCTAGACGAGTGGCCGTTCAGGAAACTCTCATTTCATGACTTGATAGGAAAAACTGGATCAGTTCAAAAATGTATCCGGAGACACGGTTAACTTTTCAGCTAGTGGAGAAAACCTGTATGTCATACCGTCAACGGCTTTCGAGATGTACAATGCTACAGCCTGGGCTTTACTATTTTTATCAGAAAAAAGAGAAATCGGCAGTATACAGCTGACAGTTTAGATATTTCTGACCGGATTTGTCGCCATGCATGACATCCATATGAAAGTCTCGATCTGACGAGGCGATTTAAGAACATGACTCGAGTTTTCAGCTTAATGTTTTAGTTTTATAGCAATTTGCAGTGTTAGGCAAAAGTACTTCTAGCGCAGCCTATTGTATAGTTATAACTGATCCATACACTGATGTATTTGATGTGTTCGGTATTTACTAAATCTACATCCAGAATTTTTATAGGCGCCATAACTGCTTTTATTCCAATTCTGTATCATAGTTTCTCTTTTGGAAAGGTTATATGCTCTATCCAAGTAAATGTATCTCGCAGTAATTAAATAATTGATTCAACTGCGGTTTTTTATCTTGTATTTCTTGTATAAATATGTTTGAGAATGTTTCAATACACATTTTCTATATTTTCAAAATCAGCGAAAATGGATTGTCATTAGTCATGAATTAGGAGATGCTTAACTAGACTCTTATATATAATGCAAATTCATCGCATATGTATTTTAGAAATGCATTTAAATTACTTACTACATATATGCAGTGAAATCAGAAGGAAATGAATTGTCAGTAATCAGGAATAAATGTAAGCATTGCTGAAAGAATAGGGCTGTTGTATGTTTAATATAAATGCATTATTAATGTTTCTATAAGAGCAATACACTCAAAATCAGGAAGGATGTAATTATAACTGGTCATGCATTAATGTAAACATTACCAACAGAATAGGGCTATTAAAAGTATTATGTAAATGCATTGCTAATGAATTTTCTATAGAAAGCATTTTACAATAGAAAGGCATTGTAATTGAAACATACAATCAAGAAAAAAAGGGACTGTGTGTAACCATGAGTTCGGAAAGAACATTGTAAAATAGATGGCTGTAATATATATAATACTATACACAGAGAGCGTCAATATACGACCATGCACTTTTCTATGTGGTGTATAATTAATTATTGGTAAATTTGTATTCTGGATAATTAGTAAAGCCGAGTATAGTATATGTCTGGAAAAGTAAAGAACTTATGGAATTTTTAAGTTCATAATGGTAACCTGCAACTCTGGTTTACGAAGTTTTGATCTCGCCCATAAAATAGATATTTCACGACCAAATATACCCATACACCCAAATTTATACCATACACAATGAGAATCAAAAATAGAAGTATACTAGTCACTACATAGAGCTTATTTTCTCACTTTTCATGTATATGGATGTGTTTATGAAGAGCTGCTTAAAATGTTTTCGGTACGATGGGATGTCATTTGGTCAGATTTTTAACCCTGCTACGAACATGAGAATATTCCTTGTCTATCTATCTAGCTAGCAAGACATCTCAATCTGTCCATTATTTTATTACCTATCTATTTTAAGAAATCACACAAACATACACACACGTATATGTATATATGTTCGTTTGTGTGTGTGTGTGTGTGTGTGTGCGCACGCGCGTCTGTAAGATGAAACGTAAGGATTGTTAACAAGAGAGACAATCCAAGGAGTAAACTACAAATTTAATTTTAATGAAGAAGCTACATAAATAAATGAAGAAGCTACAGTTGATATTTTGTGGGATGTATAATGAGGAAAGGCAGTTTGAAGAAACTGAATCTCAGAGGATATACTGAGGTTATGAGGGACAAAGGAAAACAGCAAGTAAGCTACCTAATGTGTTTGTGTGATTAGGTAGCAGAATGGAGACAAAGGTAGTAAAGAAACAAAAGTTATTTAGACTTACAGGGGACAGGAAGTAGTGGAGAAATATGGCTGATAAAAAGAACACATACACAGAAACACACATGTGTGTGTGTGTGTGTGTGTGTGTGTGTGTGTGTGTGTGTGTGTGTGTGTGTGTGTGATATTTGAATGCGGAACTGTGCGCAGTTATAAAAATAAAACTTCGAGAGATTTATGACGTGAAAAAATTTCGCTTGAAAGCATGAAATTGGTTTCGCCTGACCTTCTGTTCCTTCGAACCTAAGCTGTAAGGCGCAACGAGTAAAACGGTGGTTACCTTTACCCTGAAGGAATCAGGTTCGATTCCTGCCAAAGGATGCAAATTTTCTTTAATAAAATTTTTCGAATATCCAGGCCGGTAAGTGAAAATAATTAAATATACTGTTTAATAAATAAACGGAACGCCTACTAAAATATGAGTATCTACTAGAAAAACGTTTAAAGTTATGTGTGTGTGTGTGTGTGTGTGTGTGTGTGTGTGTGTGTGTGTGTGTGTGTGTGTGTGTGTGTGTGTGTGTGTGTGTGTGTATGTGTGTGTGTGTGTGTGTGTGTGTGTGTGACGTGGTCATGCTAGGTCGGAAAAGGTACAAAGACTGGTTAAAAAAAAGTGTTTTTAGCTTAAGCAAGAAAATTTCCTATTTTTGAAAATTTTTTGAGTTGCAATTTTAATGCTTCTCAGCCTCAAATTCATTAGTTTTTATCTCACCCTGTTTTAATTCTTTTTAATTCTACACTTCTCGAAAAAATCCTTTGAATTTTAATAAAAAAAATTAAATCTCTACTTTTTAAAATTAACTCTCTCCGCAAAAAAAAAACATTCTTATCGTTTTTTCTCCTTGTGTTATTTTTTCTTTTACTGCTTTATTCGTTCGTTCGCTACTCATCCTCATACTCATTTCATCTCCACCCCTCACCTATTTTTACATCACTCGCCATCTTCTCTCCCAACCCTCTCATGTTTGGCTTCAGTGTGCTCATTTCTTTTAGTTTTATTCATTATTTAATTTCTTTTCTTTTCTTTTTTCTTTCCTTTCATTTTTCTTCTAAGTTGCCGGATACTCTTTTACGCACTGACGATCATTTTTAAAAGACTTGATTTTGACAAGGAAATAATCATTAGAACATTCTCATTATCCGAAAAAATGTTTATTATTATTATTATTATTATTATTATTATTATTATTATTATTATTATTATTATTATTATTATTATTATTATTATTATTATTATTGTTGTTGTTATTGTTATTGTTGTTTTTATTGTTGTTGTTGTTATTATTATTATTATTATTATTATTATTATTATTATTATTATTATTATTATTTTCTACATATTGAGTTTGTAGTACTATTTGGTTGCTTTCACTTGAGATCAAATGATAGGAAGTCTCGTCAATAAACCAGCACACTCCGTAGTATTTCTAGTCGATTTGACTGATGATGTCATCTGATTCATAATAATAATAATAATAATAATTACTATCATAATTATTATTATTATTATTATTATTATTATTATTATTATTATTATTATTATTATTATTATTATTATTATTAAGCGGAACACGTTGGAGATTAGCTGGCAGTAAGTCTCTTCATTAATCACACATATTTCTTAATATTTTAGATGAGTTGTATTTAGTAATGCTGTCATTTGGATAGTATCCTTTTTTTAAATAATTTTTACAATTTTTTCAAAGTTTCTTCATTATTGTTCCCGGCATTCCTACAACTACTATTGCTTTCATGTTCTACAAACTCCCGTTTTCTAGTAACGCCAGATATTTTTCTTTTTTCTTTGGTTTACTCTGTGATTTGCTGAAATAGTGAAATTCACTATCAGATACGTTCCTTTCATCAGATACATTCTTTTCTTCTTATTTAATAATCACGTCTATTCTTCTGCTCTAGATTAGATGATTTGTTTACATCCTATAGTCCCAAAAAATTTCATGTTTCATTCTCTCAGACAGATTCTGCTCTGTGCCTATATTCTGGTCGGAATGTGCAAAACGCATTCGCTTGAATAGCTCCAAGGTCATCACCTTCCCCACGAAGTCATGCTTATTCTTGTATTCTTTATTCTGTCTCATCTTTATTTTTACTGTCTACATTTTCTATTCTCATGTTTTATTTATATTTACCATCATATAGATGGTTCTTATGATATTCTTTTAATCGCTATTAAAAGGAATTTAATTTCTCTCATAACCTTTCCCCGATAAAAGCATGCAAGTTATTTGCCATTAATTTGACTTGTCTTTTGAAAATATCCGTATAATTGTATTTATTCCTATTTATGACTCCTGATTTGCTGCCCATTTTTCTGTTTCAGTGCAAACATATTCACTTTACATAGACTTGTTTTCACTTTGGTTACCTTGATTGTGTAGTCAATATAGAATCTGGTATGAACATCACTCAGATCCGATTTCAGAGACGGGACCTGTAACAATTATATGGCACTTTAAAATACACGCAAACAGAACAATAACAGCTAATCGCGGTGAAATCATGATCAAAGAACACAAGAACAGGACGTGCTTTCTTATTGACATGGTAGTCCCTGCAGATTGTAATGTATCTTTGAAGATCTTTAGAAAACTTGAAGTGGAAATCCCAAAAATGTGGCTCATGAGGATATCAATAATTCCAGTTGAATTTGGAGCTCTCGGGTGGACTGCAAAAAGAATTCCGATAATCTCATTGAAGTTATTCCTGTTAACCCATTCCTAATAGAAATACAAAGGACTGTTCTTACAAGCACGGCTAACACACTACGAAGGGCTATGTAAAATGTTTATGTGCTTATGGTTTTTTATACAGCTGTACAGTAAAAGTTGTCATGATGCTATTTCTGACTTTAGGTCCCTGGTTGGAACCGAGAAGAAAATGAGTATACAACAGAAATCAAAGGAAATAATAATAAATAATAATAATTTTAATGATTGAAAAAAAAATGTTCACCTGTAGTATCTAGTAGCTTTTCTGATTCTTAAATTATACTCTTTTAAATACACTACAATGTTGTTAGTATCCTAGCTGATTCTATTATCATTATTAAACTCAGCTGTGTTATTTATTTTCTTATTAGAGTTTTCTATTCTTCCTACTTACTTGAAAATCTCGTTGAGGCTGTTTCAAGCTTTATAATAATGATGGGCGGAACTGCCATCTTCATACAATTCTTATTATTATTATTATTATTATTAGTAGTAGTAGTAGTAGTAGTAGTACGAGAAGTAGTAGTTTTCGGTGACTTTCAATAGAGATCTTGTGAGAAAAATTATTTTTAATATTCCAACACTCAGTATTGTGTCTGATTTTAATAAAGCTGAGACAGCGATTACTGGAATATTCACATTACAGATGAAGAAAAGACTTGAGGAAACAGAAATGTGATTCTACCGAAAGGTTGCTGAAAATTCAATGGATTAAACATGCGATCAACCACGAAGCTTTAAAGAAAATTGAAACAAAAACCGCACATACTTAGCATCAAAAAGAGAGTTGAATTTTTTACGGCAAATAATAAGGAAAGAGAGCTTAGAAGATTTGACACTCACATGACCTGTTGAAAGCAAGCGGGACTGTGGAAAACAGGTACTTCACGAGCTTATGTGAATGTTTAGCAGAACAAGGATTAGAAGATATAGCAAAAAGACAAACTTTACTAAGGACTACGAAGGACAAGAAATTGTGAAGAACTATGACCGCACATGTCGACGACGAAGAAGAAGAAGAAGAAGAAGAAGAAGAAGAAGAAGAAGAAGAAGAAGAAGAAGAAGAAGAAGAAGAAGAAGAAGAAGTCGTCGTCGTCGTCGTCGTCGTCGTCGTCGTCGTCGTCGTCGTCGTCGTCGTCGTCGTCGTCTGGGTGAATTCAATAAAACATAGCATCTATCCTGAAACTAGTATCACACCCGAAAAATGTTATGCTTAGTGTTTGGGTGGATATAAAGGATATCATCTATCATTAAGTGATAAACCAAAATAAAACGGCTAATGCAGAAAAGTATTGACATTATTTCAAATCACAGCATAAAAATTTGCAGTAAAAGCACCCATTATTGATTAATTGTAAAGGTTTGTTGCTTTTACATGATATAGCTAAAGTAAGCCGAAGCTAACCGAATAACTCATGGAAATATTATAGTACTAAATTAGTGTTGATCCATCCTCTTTATTCTCCTGACTATCGCATTTTCAGATCATTGCAAAATTTATTAGAAGCAAAACAGTTTATTAATTGTGAAGAGGTTAAAACTGATAGTGAGCGTTTCTTTGCATTGAAACCTGAATAATATCTCCTCGAGTGATCAAAAATTTACTAAAGACATGGAATAATATTATAGTTAATGAGGTGAAATAATATATTGTTTAAATAAATCATTTAAGACTAAATAAAACATATCTTTCTACCCAATCTGCAAATGCAATAAAACTTTTTTTCAAATATTTGAATGGAAACAGAATAGGACATTTACTGAATAAAAGAAAAATGGTGATAAACTTTAAAATGTTTTGCTCTTACTCCACACATGTATAGGCTTCCACTTTAAAGTTAGCCTTGTGACACATGTGATTCTCAGTTGTTTTGCTTAATACAGTAGCTATTATCTGGTCAGTGACTTCAACAAATGTTTAAAAAGTCAACGCCTCAAATCTATCATATATATATATATATATATATATATATATATATGTGTGTGTGTGTGTGTGTGTGTGTGTGTGTGTGTGTGTGTGTGTGTGTGTGTGTGTGTGTGTGTGTGTGTGTGTATTCAAGGTTTTCTAAGATATATAATATTAGTGGCCACATATATATAAATTCCAAAGAGGATAGAATCCAGGTAGAACTTAATGTCCAGGACAGAGTAAGGATATAATATAAAAGGCTCAAACACTAATATTCCATGGTTATAATTTATTACATTGGAATCGTAATCACGATTCAATTCATCAGACCTACAAATTCAAAAAGAAATCGGAAAATATAACTCCGGGTATAAAAAGCAAAGTTTTTTAGTGAGAGTGTATGTGTGGGAGTGGGAAACAACTGTGAGAGGGAAATGTATGAAAGTTTTAGAGAGGGGTGTAACAGAAGAAAGAACAGAATGGCCTAAAGGTGAAGGAGGGGATTAAAATTTAACAGAGAGAATTTTTAAAGTTTATATATATATTCTAGTAGGTTTTAAAGTTATATATATATATATATATATATATATATATATATATATATATATATATATATATATATATATATATATATATATATTCATATTCCAGTAGGTTTGTTTTAAAATATTGGCAGATATGTCAAGACGTAGGTAGAGAGATAGATTGATTGATTTTAATTAATGCTAGAGAATTTCGTATTTTAGTTTGCTTATAATTTCATGCATATGTGTGTACTTATTTATAAGTATATTTTATCAATACATGTAATAATTTATATCAATATAATTGATTAAATGATGAGAGTTTTTAAACAAATTACCTAAGCAAATATATTATATATAATTATATCATAATTTTATCTTAACATATAATGCCGTAAAATTTTGATTTGTTGTGAATCTTTCAAGACACAACTCCACCTTAAAAAGAATAGCTATTGCCATTCTACAAAGCACTTCCTATTTCAAGAATTGCTTCTTCATCATCATTTTACCGTTATAAGTTTCTGTGCCGGCGAGCTAATTTCGTTTGAGGCGATGTGTTTATTTTTCTATTGGATGTAGGGCTTAAGTATTTAGACGTCAGGTCATTCAGTAAGCCAAAGTCTTCCATCTGTTCCTTTAAATAAAATTAAAAAAACTTCGACGAAATTAGTTGGCTTCTTTTTGGGGCGTAATACACGGCAGGCGACTGTCAAATGAAGCCCTCTACATAAAGACAAGCAATAGCTCTGACACGAGCATGGTCTAAGCCCTCAGGCGAAAACAGCACGTATTTTATTGAGGAAACAAACCAAAATACGGTCTATAGTTGTCAGAATATGTGAATCCATAGCGGAAAAACAAAAATAAATAAAAAGAAACATGTCCGAGAAAAGAAGTCCTACAACACCGACCAGCCGATTTATATCAGATCAAATCGGCTAAGATCTAAGCTGACATCCGACAACAGCCGACTGTAATTTAAAATCAATGAAATAATGTTGGCGGATAATCCTTAGAATGATTGACAGAAAAAGGGTTTTAATTTTTTTAAAAACAAAACAAAACAAATCATATAATCTAAATGAATACATCTTTCATTAGAAAACAAGGTTGGTATTTGTCTGGGCTTAAAGAACGAATATAAAAGAATAGTATTTTCAGCTCTTGAGAATAAAGATTTTGGAACAGAAAAATAACTTTCTTTATCATTTTTTCCTTCTGTGATACAAGTTCTGCTATTCTCGGTCAATATTTATTCTTATGGTGCGAAACTATGTTGCAAATCTTTGTCTCTCTCTCTCTCTCTGCCCTTGCCATTCTCTCTCCTTATATATATATATATATATATATATATATATATATATATATATATATATATATATATATATATATATATATATATATGATATAAGAATGATATCAGGTATTATGCAGGCCAAGTTTTTTCCACTCTTTATGCAGGATGTTTCCTTGAGAGATATACTTTTGCTGTAAAATATATTAGTAAAATCATCATTATAAGAATGTTAATAATAGTTTATTTCATATATATATAGTATTGTAATATATTTTATAACATTTGTTAGATTTCATAATGTACTATGAAAATGTCATCATTGCTTACTTCCCTTTGCACATTACTCCAAAGTTGTGATTCAAATGCTACAAATTTCAAGGCAGAAAATAACTTCATTTCAATAGCTAAGTAATTTAATTGCTTATTTTAAAGTTCACAAAAGACTATATAAACAACGACTAACAATATACAGTTTTTATTTGATTTTTAAAGCTGACTATGCAATCTATTTGGGTTCATAGATGAAGAACTGCGAAGTTTGGTAAGATATGAGACATATGCTACTAGACATAAATAATAAAACTGCATTTACTTGATGTCAAAATTTTTCGGAATATTTGAATATACATATGTATACAAACGCAAACAAACTTTACATATATTGGATAAATTTTCAGCATTTTTAGCGGCCGGACATAAAAAATTATGCTTTATATATGAGATTACTATGAACACGTTGGTAGAATAAATTGAAAAATTTAACTTCAAAAAATAAATTGATTGAGATATTAAAAGTGATATGTAATAGAGTTATTATGCGAAAATTTCATGCCAAAAAGAAAATAAAACATCAATATTAATCAAATCTATTAAAAGAAAACGAATTTGTGGTTAACAGACTGTTGATAGATTGTTTATCAAGACAAAAAAAAAAATTTCTTAAAAGGTCTTAGATATGATATGAGATATCTGAAAGTTTCTGGGTGTGGCATTTCAAAAATGCACCATTACACCAGCAAATTATATATTTAATGCATTATTTCGATTCACCTACCATTTCCCTAGAAATAGTCACTTTGAGTGCGTGCAAAGCATATTCAACATCTCTTTTTCGAGAACAACTTAAAAATTGCAACAACGCAATGCAATTCAGGTTTCCGGGCATATCTTCTCACACATAAATGATTCGATTCATATGAGTGGGCGGATCGATTTTTCAGCAAATGTCCTCATCGACTAATTTTCGAAAGTTTTCCCTTTTTTTAACTGTTGGTCACCCTGAATGCTCCTAATCTCAAACCAATACTCGAACTGTTCTTGAATTCACATTCCACTCAGAAACCCGTATTCGACGTAATGTGTATCCATCAAGAGACTGAAGTATTTTGACTTACTTGTAGCATTCTTCAACCATCATTTCGTTTATATTTAATTCATTAACATAGAGTAACATTTTATTATTTTTTCAGTGACTCAGTCTGAACATTACTATTATTCCAATATTTTAAATGAACAATTGGCAATTATTATTATTAATGTCTTCAAAAAGTAAAATGTAACAATAACATTTTTGTTTTTTATATTTTAAGTCCACTTTATTAATACAGTGATGGTATTTATAGTAATAATTCCAAGAATTATCAATCATTACTAATTTTGATAATCACTTTTAGTCACAAATATATTTATATATGTCATCTGAGAAATTTATACAGTTCTAGTTCACTTACTCAAACAAAATTTATAAAAGTTAAAAAAAACATCCAATGATATTAGTTCAGATATTGTAATAAAACAAAAAGATGATATTTATCCAATTAATTAATTAATCGTAATACTTTTACAAACTTTAATCGATACTATGCATTTTGGAAAATACACCTTCTTGAACAAAAACAACAAAAATAAGGATAATAATTAGAATAATTCATGGAGTATATTTATCAAGTAAATTATTCACTTGAAAATGTATTACCAATAATCTAAAAGGGAAGTAAAAGTAAGAATAAATTTTAAAAAGAGTAATAATAATTAACTTTGTATATGGATACCTCTGAATGTCGACGAAAGTAATGGGCGAAATGTCAGTTTTAAAATTTATCTGTGTTTTTTATTTATTCACTCTTTTCTTTCTTTTCTTCTTTTGATCTGTTAGTTTTCATTCTCTCTCTCTCTCTCTCTCTCTCTCTCTCTCTCTCTCTCTCTCTAAGTCACTCAGTATTTTTCTTTTTCTTTATCTATTTCTATTTTATTCTTTCTTCAAATATTTCCCGCTTTTTCTAAATACAACACTTTTATTACTTTTTAGTTATACTTCTTTCTCTTTTTGCCATGTTATTTTTCTATCTACATCGCTCTATCTCCATCATTAAATCTCTCACTATTATTTTATCTTAATCTTTTTTCCCTTTTGCCTTCGCTTTTTTATTTCTTTTCACTATTCTTCTCTTTTTCTACTCACTTTTTTTATATATACTTCTCTTTTTCCTTTATTATTACTTATTCATTGTTGACTTTTTATGATGGCAACCGATGTCCTACAATCGGTCTATATCATCAAGCATTTCGTCTGAATGGCGGATTTCATGTTTGCTAGACTATGGTCATTACCCAATATACTACAATGATGACATTTTTAATGTCTCTAAAAATTTCTGATCTGTACAGCTGACATCATTTTATGACTGCAAGATTGTTAATGAAACTTGCGTTTCTAGTCTATATTTCTCTTTATGTGAAAAGAGATATACTTAATAATAAAATAGGTTGTAATAGTGATAATAATAATGCAAATACTTACATTTGCAGTTTAATTTTTATTTTTAAATCGTTCAACTTTATTTTTTTAAAATTTCTCACGTCTAATCAGCATTTCTTATTATCATTTGTACTTCTAGAGAATTTTCATGGCAGAAATAGCTGACTGGGTTATTATTGTGTAATCGTTACCTATTCATAGCTTCAATTCCTTTAGTCAAAGATTTTGAAATCATCATTATATATGAGTCGTATCATTACTATAGTGAAGAACAATACCGGGGTTGCATTCATCATAGAAAATACCTCTTTCTATGTCATTCGCTAGAGATTATTATCCTTCCATTGTTAGTTCTTCATTCAAACTTTAACCATTGGATTTATCATCAGTTTCACCACTTTTTCAACATTATGAATATTATCAAATATATACACGGTTATGAGATAAATTCGTAAGCTTTATTTATTTATTTATTTATTTATTTATTTTTGTCTTTCTACATCATGAGTAGATTTTTCTCTTGTTTTAACAACTTCCAGGGTATTTATTTTTGATTTCGGAGAAGTAATTTTCTTCAGAAAATATTTCTTTTGGCTTTACATCTCATAAGCAGGCACGTTATTACGAAATTTCCTTTGGAGATGTTTTTGGATTATATTTTTCTCCTTCTCATCTATTAGGGAGTTAATGTTTTTATTACATATTGGCATACGGTGGAACTAGTTTTCCTATATGAGCCATATTAGCCACTCTATTACACTGGATCCCATGGACTTCCTCATGGATTGCTGCCTTCCAAGCAGCATTTCTTTTTTCATATTAGTAAAAAATGATGTCTTTTTATTTTCTACGTTCCTCCACACCTGCTACTAATTTTTCTCAATCACGTCCACTTATTCTGCTTTTCTATTGTTTCGACGTCTACCTGTCTATAAATTTGATATAATTTTTCCGAAGCCTTCAATTTTATCTACATATATTGTTGAAGTTATTGCTAATAACTCCTTATTTAAGGTCTGTTATTATTATTATTATTATTTGTATATTCGAAAGCATTCGGAATTATTAATATTAAGTCACAGTATGTTTTCCAATACTCTGTTTAATATTTTATATGTTTTACCATGTGATAGCTGTTTTAATTTCAATTCATACTTGTGTTTTCAATGCTTAGAACGATTTTAAAAGTTTCTTTGCGAATGTATTCAGCTACCGAGTAATAATTATCAAAACTATTACTTTCGTGTTTTTTGCCAAATACTTTTATTTTATCTCTGTCTACTGAAACAAAAATTCACTATACGACAAACTGTGATCTTTTTATTGCATGTTAAATAAGAACTTTTGATCTTCATTAGATGGTTATTCTTGAAATGTAAGCATAGTTTATTATTATCATCAACATCATTATATTTCGATTTCTGCTAGGGTCACACCACCTACTAAGTCCGCGGGAAGACCTAAGGCAGGTAGTGATGTGTCTACATTTCATGATTTGTTTTTCTAACTTCCATAACATTAATAGCGTTACATGAACAAAGTTCGTCTTAGTGTGTGGGCTGTACTTATGAAGACAATTTTTTTGCATTTGTCTTAAGCTTTTTTTCAACGTGTTGTTATGTTCTTTTTTTATCATTCCAAGCGCATCTACTACGACTGGTATTATACTTGTTTTCAATTTCCACATTTTTCTGTTTCGATTTTCAGGTCTTTATACTTCGATAGTTCTTTAAATTCCTTGGTTGCTTCCGCTAGGGAAGTCATATCAATTAGTAGACAAGTTTTTTCTTTTCGGTGTTTGAAATTTATGTCTGGCCTATTTGCTTCAATCTTGCTGTCTATAAAGATGGTGTAATCCCATAGAATTTTTATGTTTTCTATTTCTGTAATTAGTGCTAGGTGATGTTAATACCAGTGTAAACACTGGTGTTAACATCTTTTCCAAAGAGGTTGCACATTGTCCAGTGTAAATATTGTCCCACTCTATCGTAACAATTTTTATATTCATTTGGCACAAATAGAGAACATCCTGAGATTAAATGTTCTATGGTTTCCTGTTATTTGTCACATAATCTGAATTTTGGATCTACACTATTGTGTATGGTATTTGCCTGAAGGTTTCTAGTAAAAAGACTCTGGTCTTGTGCTGCCTTCAATCCAAATTCTCGTAACCATTGATGAGTATTAACTTTATCAACCTCGGTTTTATTAGCACGTTCTGGATATTAGCCATGCAGAGGATTTTCTTGTCAGCGTTGTTTCATCTGTTCAAGAGATTGATCTATGTTGGGTTTTTTATAATCTTTGCTGCAACAGTTGATTCTTGGGTTCTGTTTTCTACAGAATCTTCTAGATATAAATTTTGTTTGCATTTACAAACTTTTTCATGATTGAATATTTTTCTTTCCGTTTTCGTGTTGTTTGAGTAATTGTATCACTCAGTCCATAGTTGTTGTCATGTATGACAATTCTAGTTGAATAAGACCCCTTCCACCTTCTTTACAGGGTAATCATGTAGACGATCTACATCAGCCTTTGGATGATACATGTTATGCTTACAAAGAAGCTTTCTTGTCTTACAATCCATTCGTCTAATGTCATTCGGAATTCAGTTCAAAATATTGAAACTATATTGAACCACTGGGATGGCAAGGCTATTAATGACCATAAATCTGTTCTGAGAATTCGATTCATTTTTTTATTATCCCTCATACCCTTCCATAGTACGCTGTTCGTACTATTTCTTTCATGTGTATGGTGAATAACTTCACTCTCATTCACACCGAAGTACTTATAAGCTTCCTTTTGCTCTAAATCTTTGATAGTTACCCTAGGGTCTAAGCTAAGAGTGGAACTTTGTTGTAGTGATCCTCGTAAAATTGTGGCTTTAGCACATTATTCAAACCGAATTCCATTCCAATGTCATCATTGAAACATGTTACTGTTTTCAGGAGACCTTCTTGCTCACTGTTATTCCTAGCATACAACTTTAAGTCATCCATGTAAAATAGATGGCTTATTTTCTTTTGGGATATCTTATAGCTATATTTTGTCCTGATGAGTTCGCTGGTTAATTCTGTTAGGGATACACAAGATAGAAAGAGTCACCTTGAAATGTTCCTCTGTTGATGTTTATTTCACCAGACTCCATTTATATGATTGAGTTGAAGTGTTGTTTTCCATATCGACATACTTTTTGATGAAATTGATGACAACGGGTGATACATTGTGTTTATTTCAACTCTTTAAGATCCAAGAATGGTGTATACTATCGAATGACTTACGGTAATCTATCCAGGCAATACTGACATTTTTCTTTGTATTGAAGCAGTTTTCAAAGATCACTTATGATTAATTAGTAATTGGTTTTTACATCCGTAAGAGCCATGTTTGCACCCTTTTTGTTCAAGCGGTAGTATGTCTGTTTTTCTAAGAAGCAACACTTCTGTTATGTCAGAATAGACGTCATCAGTTTGTAAGTAGTAGGAAGACATATAATTGGTCTGTAGTTTTTGGGATATTTGTGTCACCATTCGTGGATAGAAGGAAGGTGATTTCTTTAGTCACTCATGCCAGAATTTTAGAAGGATCATTGACCATTGTTTGAGGTTCTTTGGCTAATTTTTGAGTGCTGTGTTTAAATAATAGAGTCGGAAGTTAGGAATTTTATCTATTTCCGGAGATTTCCAGTTGTGTGCTTTTTTAAATGTACATTCAACAACTTCTTCTGTGATTCTCGTCTATGTTTGTTCTGGTTTATTTTTCATCTGATCTACCTCTTGCGTAATTAAATCAGCTTCTTTGTTATGTTGTTTATGTCATCCAAATTTTTTACCAGAACTGTATAAACTCTTCAGTTTATTATCATTATTATTATTACTGTTGTTGTTGTTGTTGTAATTATTGATTTTCGACGCGGCTTTCACTGAGGATGTAGAGATTGCAAGCTTCCTCAATACATTCACCTTAGCCTTATTCATGAATGTTCACAACAGAATTTTGCTGGTTTGACTGTACATCAAGAGACAGTAAACTTTTCAATTCCTTCATATTTTCAACAATATTCTAAATTATTATTACTATTATTTTTATTATTAGTCTTATCATTATTATTATTATCATTATTTTTATTTTAGTAGTTGTAGTAGTTGTAGTAGTAGTAGTATATTCTTTCGTACGGTTTTCTTTTTCAACCGATACTGCACTATGGGTGTTAAAGTCGTAATTATTATTATTATTATTATTATTATTATTATTATTATTATTATTATTATTATTATTATTATTCACTTACTGATTGTCTACACTAGTAGCAACCAGCGCCATATGCAGATGGAGTGACAACAAATCTACACACTCCTCCAGCCCTTTTTATTATTCTAGCTATTTTCTGTTATGCCTAGTTCCATCTAAATTTTTCTTTAGGTTCTACAGAACCATTCAAAGAGCTATGATAACGACTCGTACAACACATATATTCCAGAACTACTTAGACCGCAAGAAAAATTACTTTTCACTTTCTTTTAGAATTTACCTTAGCGAGATTCTGGCTTAGAAGAAGTAATCTGTTTGACTCTCAAAATCCAACAAAAGTTTTGTTTCATTCAATCGATCATATTCTGTCCTGTGCATATAGCACCGGTTTAAGTGGTCAGGATGTAATTGCATGCAGTTTCTAGTGGCTCACCTTCCCAGTTATGCCTATTCTTGTATGCTTTAGGAGCTAGTTTCTTCCAACTAATGTATTTAAGCTCGGGCATTATATGCTCAGTTATTACTGATTAAAAAAGAAAATGGAAATTATTTAGAAACTGGCTGTTTGTTTTTCATTTTCGGTTAATACTACTATTATTGTATTTTAATAAATGGAAAACTATTATAAAGATAAGTGGGTGTAGAATTGTCATATAAATATCGAATAGGGGTGTATTGAAAAGTGGAGCAATACTAAATTTTGAATTGACTATCATTTCAGTTGTAACAGACGTTAACATTTAAAAGGCAAAAATGTCTCAATGTAGGAAAATTCTAGAATTATTAGTGCTGAGTTTTAAAACGCAACCTAATCTCGTAACCTTGTTCTCAAATGCTTCTTCCAAAAGAGTTCTACGTGTAATATACGATAGCAATATCTGCTTAATGATTGATTTGTCTTTTACATCTTAACAAATGATTGATTTGTTTTTTACATCTTAACAGATGTTTGGACACAATCGTCATGGCCTGACGATTGCGTTCAAGTATGAAACAGACTGCCATTGAAATCAAAAACTTGTGTGTTTAAATGAAACAAGACCCCTTTCGTCAGTTTTCCTGGAAGTTTGGCCTTGATAAACTTTCGTAACTGCCTCACCAATTTTGTGTAGTACACTCCATTGATGATGTGAACCTTTTGGAGATAGCCAATAAACATAATGCCTTTTAAGTCCCAAAGGACTGAGGCCATCAGCTTTCCTGAAGATCAAACGACTTTGACATTCTTTGGAGCAGGTGAGAATGGGTGTTTCCACTGCATGGATTGTCTCTTGGTCTCAAAATGAAGAATTTAGCAATCATCCTGGGTTAGAAAACGTTTAAGGAAAACCAGCCTCATCTTCATCAAACAATATCAGATATACTCGTGATGTGATCAGCTTTGTGTGCTTTTGATCAGGTTTCAGAAGATGTGGCGCGTACCGAACAGAATCCTTCGCCCCAAGCTCATTGTGCAGCATATCCTTTATTCCCTTACGCGGTATGCTAATATCATTGACTGTTTGATTTATAGTCATTCGCCTGTCATCAATTACTGTGCAGTGATCATGATCAATGTTTTCCTTGGTGGTGTCAGTTGCAGAATGTCTAAACCGTGGGCCCTTCTCAAGATTACCCTTTTCCATCCTAAATGCAGCTGCCCACTTTTACACTGTTTTAAAACTGGATTATTGTCCCCTATTGTAGCAACCATGTCAGCATGAATGTCCTTGGGGGATAGACCCTTTTTCTGAAGATACTTGATAACGCCACGATGCCAAATTCTGTTCATTTTCAAGAGAATCTGCTATTAGTTATATTTGAAGTCTTCTTTGAACAGTGAGATATCTGTATAACTGGAAAAAAAACAATGTGGCTATTATTTAAAAGAGTTCAAAGTAATGCCTACAAAATTTCACAGCATTAGCATCACTCCTTCATAGTCAGCTCATGAACTTTTCAGCCGAGCCTCGTATTGTATTGTAAAATATCTATTTTTTTCATATATATTTAAATGTAAATTCTTAAATGTTTTACCGCTGTACTTTTTTTTACATCTTTACAATCTGTTCTGAGAATTCCCGTTTCAATTTCTTATTATACTGTTTTGTCTTAATTACATTTCTTATTGTTTTTTTTAATCGTTGTAACTTTTTATTTTCAGTAGTAGCTCGTTATTGAGTTGGTTGCTAGTATTATGCATCTAGTTTTATAAATATTGTTTATCTTATTTAATGTTATAATTCTGTGAATACGGTAAGTTTTCCTTTTCGCATTATATATGTAATAAATAACATACTGGAAGGTTTAAAAGTTATTTTCAATGTAAATATTATCGAGTATAAATTCTAAGTGAATAGAAGCCGATAATTATTCCGATAAAATGTGATGGATTTTCGATAGATATTAGCGTTAGATAATTTTAAACGATTTAACATGATATTGAGGAAAGGTAATATATTGATTGTTTCTGTTTCATATGTAAGTTCGATTATATATTTGATTAAATTCGAATAATATGGTCAGTGTTGCTGAATTTATTTATAAGATGCTGTTTATAAGATCTGCTAGTATTGTTTCACTGCGATATATTACTGAAGCAGCATCACTATATGGAAAATATGTTAATTGTTTAGGTAAAATATGTTGGAAGTGTTCAGTTCCTAAATATCTAAACCGGCTAAAACATTTCCTAAAAGTCTATCCCATCAGCAATTCCAATGTTTGTCTATAAAAAATATTGTCGAATATGAAATAAGATTTATTTGTAATGAATGAGTATTTTTTATAATTTCATCTATCAGTCCGGACGGTAGCCTTTTTTACTTTACTAATTTTTTAAGAGGTTCAAGCATTTGTTAACATATACTTTAGTTTATAGGCATTTAATATAAAAAGTAACTATGAGTGTATCTATATTTATGCCTGTTATTTCTTTCATCGGGTTGATGAAATTTTAATATGTAAAGAGGTTATTGTTCGAAGAAGTGGTCTTAAGATTTTAGTTATGGCTTTCGTTAGCTTATTGGGAGCACTACTATTTCTAAATATGATTGGTGACATTTGTTGAATATTTGTCTTTTAGAAATTATTTTATGTTAATCAATGTTTGTCTATAAATATTTACACCTATTTTTAGTTTAAAGTATTCCTTTTTATAGCATTTAACTTCTTTTTCGAGTTAGTGATAGAAATGTTCTTATATTTAGCTAAATTTTCAAGCAATTTATGTGTTTTGCATTAGAGTTGTTTTGATATATTTTCTAAAGCATTAATGAAAAGTAAATCAGTATTTCATTAAAATATTCTTGAGTTAAGCCATAAATATGTATTCTTATGTTTGTTGTTCTTAATTATTATATAAATTAAAACTTCTTTTTTAATATCGGTTTCCTTACAGATGAAGAAGAGACTTAAAGCAGTAGAAACGTGGTTCTACAGAACGATGCTGAGAATGTCATCGACTGACCATGTGAGCTACGCCAAAGTTTTAGTGAAAATGGAAACAAAAAGGAATTTTATTATACTTAACATTAGAAAGAGAAAGTTGAAATTTCTAGGGGACATAAAGAGGAAATAAGATTGGAAATCTTGATACTCACAGGATAGATTGAAGGCAAGGGGGCAGAATACAACCTATCTAGCGAGTTTGATTAAACGGATGATAGAACAAGGTTCAAGGCATAACGAAAAGACAAACATTTTTAAGAGCAACAAAACACAAAACATCCTGCAGAGATACGGTACATAGAAGAAGTATAACATTTTCTTTCAAAAGCTTCAGCTTTGGGTTTCATGTTGAATAATCTTACGTCGTTGTATCTATTGGTTGCACATAGGATCTGGAGTCTCGCGAATTGTTCTTTGTTTCTATGTTTTATTGTTCATCGTTGATTTTCCGCTTCGAAATTCGGCCGAATTTACTTATGGTGAAGACGTTTTAGATTTTTAAAATGGTAATTTTTTCATTTCTTTGGATATTTTGACAGGCAATTTGTATGCGTATGCTGGAAGAATGTGGTTGAGTTTTTATGTGCGCTTTGCGGGATTCATTTTTCTTCCGTGCATTTTGTTAAAGATTTTCATATTTTCATAGGATTTAACTGATATTAATAGTTTATTTCATTTATTTAATATTTGTAGTTTTTCAATGTCAAAAATATAAAAGATATACAGTTATGTATATCAGACTAATAGGGGATAATTAATTTGGGTTAATCAATGTTGTGTGTTTCGTCTTTCAGAAAGACTTCTTCAGACTGAATCATGCTTTTAGTGAACGAAATATATGTACTGGGTAGATAACGAAATGCTATAAAAGACGGTTACAATTCTATATGAATAAAACGCTGTATATATTAATTTATGCATACTGTAAAACTGGCGATAAAATTTAAGTAAATTTTCATTTGCTTTGTTCCTACAAAATTTCAAAGGTGTTATGTAGTTAGCAGTTTTTTAAAGTTCAGCACATCCTGAAATTGAAACCTATTGCGATGTCCTCCCTCTAATGAGTCTATAGTGGACTCTTCCACTTACTATAAAATTAGTAGGAAAGTAAGCATCGGGGGAACAATAGCATAGATTGTTCAACTGTCAAACTCTCCGCCTCGGCGGAGAGGAACCCGGACGAGGCTTTGCCGCAGGGAAAACTTTCGTCCGGGGAGGTAGACAGGCCCTGAACCCGTTTTTCCGAGTTCTAGAGGGAATATTTTTGGCCGAGCCTATGGGCTCGGAGTACCCACAATAAACCGGCCTTGTGCCACATACACTCTCGTGGAGGGTCTGTTAAATATCAACAATAGTATAGATTGCTCTACCGAGCAGTAACAGTTCGCAGCTGCTGTCGAACTCTCTGCATTTGGAACCAGGACAAGGCTGTACCGAAGGGCAGAGTTTCGTCTGGGGAGGTAGACAGACCCGAACCCGTTTATGTGAGTTCTATGGGGATTTTTTGGCCGAGCCTACGGGCTCGGATGGCCCACCTTAAACTCATCCTTGTGCCATATCTACTCTCGTCGGGGGCTACTAAATATCAACAGTAGTATAGATTGAACGCTGGTCAACCGACACACACTCCCAAATCGTGTAATACTCTTCTTATCAATATACGCTTTACCTGCAACCTCTTGTTTTGTTATTTCTTAACCATATACTTGGTCACAACATCTTGGCGAAGAAAGATTCGAAGAAATGGTCTTTATGTTAAATCATAAAATTTTTTTTTGCCATTGTCTACAACACTGGTGATGAAAAGAATTCTACACAAAACTCTACGGCAAAAGGATATCCAGTGTTAAATACTGTCAGCGGAAAAGAAAGAAACTCCGCAAAACAATAGGATTTCTACAAGTTCAATTCAGTGGTTGGGAAGAAGGTTGGTGAACCTTCTTATTTTTTTTTCTATTCCAACAAGACAGTAAAAGAACTGCCAAGTTAAACAGACTTATTGTTTTCACTAATAGGGTAAAGTAAAAATTTACCCCCTCTCTCGCTTTTAAATTTTTCTGAAAAAAAATTGTTCAAGTCAAACTGACATATTGTTTGGTTAAGTGAAAACAAAAAATTTTTCCCCTTCATTTCTTACTTTTTCGTACCACCGCAGTAAAATGGACGAATTTAAAAGTGCAATGCTAGAATTGTTAAAACACCAACAGGAAGAACAGCTACTTTTGGAATACAAATTTCAAGAAAGACAACAGAAATTCCAACGTGAACAAGCAAAACACCAACAAGAACAAGCAGAATTTCGTTTGCAAAATGAACAAGAAAATAAAAAAATGCACCTAGAAATTCTGGTTAGTTAATAGTATCTTGAGGTATTGCTCCTTCAAACACAGAATGAGCAAAGGCACTTATCCAACAAAAGCCAAAATGAGGACAGCGAAAACGCGTTTTCTCAAAATGCTATATGGAGTGCTATTGAAAACTTCACGTAGGCACCTGAAAAAGAAATTATGTTCGCTTCGTACTTTAAACGTTACGATGACTTATACAATACGGATTGTGCAAACTGGGCTGACCATGAAAAGGTTCGCTTACTCCTCAGGAAATTTGGCACAGCAAAATATACTAAGTTTGTTAACTATATTTTTCCTAAGAAAACCAGCGACTTGAAATTTAAAGACGCGGTTCAATCATTAACAGAACTCTTCAGTCCAAAAATGTCACTGTTCCACAAGCGTTGGAAATGGATGAATCTCACCCGCAAAGAAGACGAAGATTATACTAATTTCGCGAGTGTAATCAATAAACACTGCGATGATTTCAAATTGGCAGAGTTAGGAGCCAATAATTTTAAATGCTTGATTTTCGCCCAGGGTTTGATCTCAGCGAAAGGCGCCGAAATACGTGAAGGGTACTCAGTAAGCTTGAAAACGAACCCGAAGTTACTTTACAGCAAGATTGCCAACATTTCGTGAGCGTCAGAGAGGATTAAAAAAATCGAACAGTGGCGATTAAAAAAATACGCCAAAGAAAAATTAAAAAGGGCCAACCAAAAGATAATACAGTTACTTTGCAGTCCAGACCATGTTTCGGGTATAGTCACTTACATTGGTATAGAGGTTGTCCTTTTAAAGATTAAAAAAATGTTTAAATTGCGATAAAGTGGGACACTGCAGGATTAAGAAGACAAAAAAGTTTTGTAAAAATTACCAAATCTGATGAACCAGAAAGTAGTAACATCAGAAAATATATTAAAGTACAAATATTTAACAAAAATATACGGCTACAGCTTGATTCGGGTTCAGACATCCATAATTAATTATCAAACATGAAAAAAATTGGATAAGCCGACTTTGTTAAGAACGAACCGAATAGCTAAAAGTGTAACTGGCGACCCTATTAAGTTTATAGGCGAACTTATAACGAACGTGTCATTCAAATGTAAAACTTTAAAATTAAAGGTGTATATTATGAAGAACACGGGTAATCTGCCTCGTTAAGTCATATTGACGAAAAATTGAATCGTCTTGAGTAAATGGGAGTTCTGTCAAAGGTTGAATATTGTGAATGGGCATCTCCCACAGTTTATATTAAAAAGAAGAGCAAAGGAATTCGTGTCTGTGCTGACTTCTCTACGGGGCTGAACAGCGCCTTAAATGATCACCATTATCCTCTTCCAAGTCCAGAGGAGATATTCGCTAAGCTCAGTGGAGGAAAAGTTTTCTCTAAGATTGACTTAAGCGACGCTTATCTACAAATACCCGTGGACGAAGAATGCTTGAAGCTTCTTTGTATAAGCACCCACACGGGTTTATACAAATTTTTGGGACTTCCGTTCGGTGTTAAGGTCGCCCGCTTCCATTATTCAACAGGTCATGGACACGATGTTAAATGGTCTGGATTTTACTGAGGCCTATCCCGATGACTTCCTAATGAAAAATGAGAGCATCGAGAACACAAATCGCATGTTTGGCGGGTGTTCAGGAGAATCCAGGATTACGGATTCAAATTAAAAGACGGGAAGTGTGAGTTTTTCTTAGAGAGGATTAAGTACTAGGGGCAAATAATTGACAAAGACGGAAGATCCCCCGACACAGATAGGGCAACGACAATAAAGAATATGCCAGCACTAGAAAATGTGTCGGCTCTTCAAAGTCTTTTAGGTCTTGCCAGTTATTATAACGTTTTTGTTCCAAGAATGCACAGATTGAGAGCTCCACAACTATTTATTGAGAAAAGACAAACAGTGAGGATGGACAACCGAATGCCAGGAAGCATTTGAAAAAATAAAGGAGGTCCTTACATCATATCTGTTCCTGACTCATTACGATCCAAACCTTGACATCATTGTAGCCAGCGATGTTAGCGGCTACGGTATCGGGGCGTGCATTTTACACAAGCTAAAGGATGGATCGGTAAAGCCAATCACCCACGCATCTAGGACGCTATTACGAGCTGAAAGGAGTTACTCGCAAATAGAAAAGGAAGCCTTAAGTATCACTTTACGGTAACTAAATTTAATAGATTTATTCATAGAAGGCACTTTGTATCGCAGACAGACCATCGTCCACTTCTTACTATCTTTGGATCAAAAAGGGTCTGCCAACACATACTGCTAATAGACTGCAAAGATGGGGAACTATTCTCCTCAATTATAACTGCAAAATGAAGTTTCTCCCATCCACTAAAATCTGTCATGCAGACGGGTTATCGAGATTGATACCTAAGTATGCTGAACCCCTGTAAAACACAGTCATTGCTGCCATAAGAACAGAGGTCGACGTGAAAAGCACCTTGTGCAATACTGTCAGGGAGCTTCCAATAACAATCAACGAAATAATAGACAAAGCTTCCAAGGATAACTTCATAAAGGAAATAAAGGACAAATTAAAAAGCAAAGATCAGAGTATTTCAGAAGTTTACTCACTCTGTAACGACATATTAATGTACGGAGATAGAGTAGTAATCCCATCTACACTTCAGAATAGAACACTAAAGGTTATCCTTGAACTTCAAGGATGAAGAGTCTGATGAGGAGTTATGTCTACTGGACCAATATGGAGAGGAATATTGAAAACACGGTAAGATCGTGCAAATGATGTCTTTTGGCTGCTAAAGCACCCCCGATAAAATTCAATACCTGGCCTAAAACTGACCGTCCGTGGTCGCGGATACATATTGATTTTGCTGGACCATTTGATGGTTTTTACTACCTCGTAGTACTTGACAGTCATTACAAGTGGACAGAAGTATTGGAATGTAAGAAGCCAACCGCGGACGTGACAGTAAAGTTTTTACACAAGCTATTTGCCCGTTTCGGAGTTGTTGACTGTATTGTAACAGACAACTGCACGCAGTTTACATCATGTGAATTTAAGGTTTTTTTGTCAGTCATTCCTGATCGAACATATTACCACGGCGCCATATCACCCAAGAAGTAATGGACAGACAGAGCATTTTGTAGATACTTTAAAGAGAGCACTGAGGAAGGCGAGATGTACTCCCAGCGATACGACTATACAACAGTTTTTGCAGGTCTATTGGATAACTCATAATAGTAATGCTCCATCTGCCAAGACGCCAGCGGAGGTCATGTTTGCCAGGTAAATAAAATCGGTATTTGACAAATTCCTTCCGAATGAAACAAAAGCAGCTAATAAGATCGGTGAAAAGGTTTATTTTCGTGTATTTGGAAATAACAAAGCACACTGGGAGATAGAAATAATAGACAAACAAATTGGTAAGATGATTTATATGGTTCAGGGACTGAAGTTTGTACATAAACGCCATGTAAACCAAATCAGAAGACGGTATGAAAGTGTAGTCGACAGGGATCACATAGAAGTGACACTATGGACGTCGTCTTTGACATGTTTGAGGTTCCAATAACGCAATCGGTACCAGAGTTCAGAAGGCCCAAAAGAAAAAGGAAGTTTACGGAACCGCTAGAAGTTAACCCGAAAAGAAAATGATATTGGATATTGGATTATTGGAAATTATTAACATTATAATTTACCATTAAAACTTATCCATTTTTTTATTATTTAGGAATAATGAATAGAGACTATTGTTAAAACGTAAAATGCGTGTCGTAATCTAAAAAAAAAGAAAAACATTGTGAATGTAATTCCTGTATATAGCTTTTTCAAAGTAGTTGTTGCAGATTTTTTTTTTCTTTTGGCTGAATAAAGTTTTGTGTGGTAATTATATAAAAAAAGAAACTCCATGCTGAGTTAGGCTGAAAAGTGGGGGTGTTGTGGTGTCCTCCCTCTAATGAGTCTATTGTGGACTCTTCCACTTACTATAAAATTAGTAGGAAAGTTAGCCTAGGGGGAACAGTATTATAGATTGAACGCTGGTCAACCGACACACTCCTAGTCGTGTAATACTCTTCTGTTCAATACACGCTTTGTCTGCAAGCTCTTGTTTTGTTATTTCTTAACCATATACTTGGTCACAACAAGACCAAAACTAAAACTAAGTAAATATGACAACTTAATGCCCCCTTTTCTTTATGGTATGAATAAAAATTATTATAAATTAAATTACTTCATAAAATATACATATATTTAAACAAATCTTACTTTAAATGTTTATCTTTATACAGAACCAATTTTATTTTTATATTTTAAGACAATTTTACTCGTATAAATATACAGTAGCAATAAAATACAATAAAACTTTTCCGTAGTTTTATCTTAAAAAATAAAAAATGAACTTAAAATAAGAAAACACTAATTTACTGTCATCAGAAGAGCACACCACGTAGAGGTGAACATATTATTTATTCTTTACATGAAATGAATTATTTTTCTTCTATGAGACCACTAAACAAACGAAAATAATTTATTTGTATAGAGTGAATTGAAGTGTTACAAAAATATGTTTTTCCATTTTATATGTCGATATGTGTGTATGCGTGATACATTTAAAAATATTTGTGTAATAGCTGCTTACATAACACACCCGTAATATCATGAGAACGTATATTAAAAATACTTTCATATATATATATATATATATATATATATATATATATATATATATATATAGTTGTATATTTAGGCAGCAATTCTTTTATGCAAGTTTCATTAAAAACGACAGACAAGGTACTACGGTTAAGTTTTTTATTTAATTTTTCTTGTGTACGAACAAGAGCTTTCTTTGCTGGACAAAGGGTGTGTAAGAACTGTCCAAATGTTTTATTTTTCCGAGCGCTTTCGGCTATATCTTTAGCCATTATCAAGGATGATTTGATTTTTCAGTTTAATTGAGTGTGTGCATTATGTGTATGTCTTAGTGTGTAGTAGTGGTGTTTTAATTACCAAATACGGTTAGAACGTTGTGGCTTTGTTCGTAGTTAATATTCTTAATGGTAGGCTTTTTCTTTTTTATTATTAAAGCCTCCATTATTTTTAACCTTTTTTACAGGTGGAAGCAATTAATATATTTGTGTTTTCTACTAGTATATTTCTAATGGAGTCTGGTAAATTTTTGTGTGTGTTTAAATTGTTCGTACACAAGAAAAATTAAATAAAAAACTTAACCGTAGTACCTTGTCTGTCGTTTTTAATGAAACTTGCATATATATATATATATATATATATATATATATATATATGAGTGCGTGTTTGCGTGTGTGTGCTACAGTTCAAACGTTTGAAGCCACTCCTAGAAGTACCATGGGTGGAACTTGAGAGAACAGTAAAAAGGAAAAAAGCTTTTAGAATCATTGAAAAAAGAATTGAATCGATTTTCAAACTTATAATTTGAGAAACTTTTGCAACGAATGTAAAAATTTGTGCTGCAGTAATGGGTAAAGGAGGATATTTTGTCGAGAGCAAAATTTCATCATAAAATGCTTTTTTTCATAATAAAATTTCTAACAAAAAATCGTATAATGTTTTAACCATCTATAATAATTTTCTCTTACTTAAAACACAAAACAACTATTTTGTGGGCTAATTTTAAAAATTACGAAGGTTTCCTAAAAATTCTGAACTGTGGTGTATATATATATATATATATATATATATATATATATATATATATATATATATATATATATATATATATACAAAGAGAGATAGAGATAGAAGGCAAGCCATTCAATCCACATTACTATCAGCGCACGTCTCTACTTATGCAGTAGCATGTATCACCGATATTTTCTTTCTCCGATACAGCTCAGTACAGATGTCTTTAGATTTGATTTTAAATACAGTCAATTGTAATACACGATCTCTTCTTTCTAATTTTTAGGAATCCTGCTATTTTTATTTGTTGTTCTAGTTTTTATATGTTGATATGCATATTTGTGTTCTTTAGAGGAGGTACGGTTGAGTAATGGATAGCGGATCGGATTAAGGAATCGAAGAGCCGAGTTCAAATTCCAGTCGAATCCATTACATTCATTAAGACCATGTGGAAATCCTCTTCTTCTTCCCTCACCAGGTATGAGTAAATAGCATGACAGACTGGATGACAACCAGTCTAGGAGAAAGTAATTCTGAATTCAAAAACTCTATATAGCCCTGGGGTAGTATATATTGTACAGCTAAAGAAAGGATCGTTCGATGATCCCGACTGCAGTCGATCGGGATGGATAATGGATGTATTCATTACGAAGTCATATGTGCTAAAATGATAATACAGATGAACATGTAATATTTCCATCGTAGCATTTTTAAAAATCTCATACGATATATATATATATATATATATATATATATATATATATATATATATATATATATGTGTGTGTGTGTGTGTGTGTGTTTGCGTTTGTGTGAAATACAGTGATACAGCAAAGGAAAAAATATGTAAATTGAAATAATAATAATCGCTTTTGAACTTTGTATACCTCGGCAAGATTTCAATTTTTTTCTCATTGCTGTGCATGATTTTACCTTTGCACCTCTGCTTAGTCCAATTCAGCTTTTTGCTCTCACGAATTAAATAATACTGGCTGTAGGAAAAAATGTTTTCCAATCAAGCAATATATTTTGAAAAATTTTGACCTAAAATCTTTTTGACCAATTTCCCGAACCATGTCTATAGGTTGAGCTATGGAAATGATTAAAAATTGTCAGTAGTTGGAAATTCAACGTTATTGATAGAAACCGTATTATTATATGTACAATAATCACGCACGCACACATACACACAAAACACGCAGACACACACACACATATATATATATATATATACATATACATATATATATATAACATATATGTATGTATATATATGTATATTTATATATATGTAAATATATACACATACATACATACACACACACACACACACACACACACACACACACACACACACACATATATATATATATATATATATATATATATATATATATATATATATATTAATATACTCAAATGAATAAATAAATACAAATCTACATGTAAGTGTTCAAATACAAATACATACATATTCACATCCTTTGGTGTATGAAAAACAGTGCATAATGCATGTATATAACATAATAATCTCTTAAAGGTGATTAGATTTTTTAAATCACCAGCTTCTAGCAAAATAAAACAATCTGACGAAATAATTTCAGTAAATATATTCTGAATAATATAACTACGGGTGTAATTGTTTTTGACTGACCAGCCAGTCCCTGATTTTTAAACTGACACCCTACAAAGTCATGTCTCTTTGCTCACAAAACGCACTCGAATTAATCGAATTAATGAGGTGTACATTACTACAATAGCTATTCACACACTCGACTTTATATTTCTTTCATTTTCGAGGCTTTTCGTTTTTCTTCTTTTTTAGTTTTCTTAGTTTTTTATTCTATTTTTTAGTTTCTTTTTAGAACAATTACTACTGTTGAAGAAGATTAAACGTAGCGTTTATCTGAGTATCGACCGTCATTTGTTATTCTCTATCATCGTTTCAAACACGGCTGAATCAGGAAGAAAGCAAACGAAACGTTATTCATAATTGTATGCTTTTACTGAAGTTATGTTAAAAAAGTAAAGAAAAACCCTACATGTCTTTTACAACATAGCATTAAATTATTTTGTTTAAATATGGCTATAAACACAAAGTATTTTCTTTTACAGTATCGCCATTTTCTTTGGAATAACCGCTCTTTTCTTCCTTTGTTAAGTTATATATGATAGTGTAAGCCAGAGTGTATTTCGAAAATAATCAAAAGCTGAAAGACGCTGTTTCAGAATAAACAAAAGGATATTTCACACTATCTTGGTAATATAAAACTTTATGATTGTAAAAATAATTTGATGTTATACATACATTATCTTCAAGGAACTTGGACTTAATTGTTCTGACGCACACTCGAAGAATGCATCTCCAAACATATTTGAATCTTGGAAATACTTAGTGCAAATAAGTTATCAAATAAGTTAATGTCCTAACTTCTGAAATATGCCACTCCAAACAGATTTCCTTAATATCTGAACACCTGAGAGATCAAATAGTCTATAGACAGACTCGTTGTAACAGAAACAACAAAAATGAATGTGTATAGTATTAATTATTTATAGGAACAAACAGCATTCTTCGTCTCAGTGATTCCTAGGATGGTCCGAAAGATTATCGAATCATAAATTGTGATTAAAAGAACAAATATAACATTAAACCAAATAATTCGTAGCATTTTACCCAAAAGCTTCCTAACTACTTATTTGGTTTTTCTTTATTTAACCTCTACAGAGATTTGATATTTATAGAACTAGAAGTTCTTTCAGCATTTATTATCAGTGGGCACAATCTTAACATCTTAAGATACGCAGACGACATTGTATTCATGCAGAAGCAGAAAGAAAATGGCAATACGGTACATACAAGATCGCACCGATTATTATTATAGATTACGATTTACTTTCTATTTGGGTAATGTCTTTTATTTTAGAACTAAAAATGATGTTCTTATGCAAAAAGATTTATTATCATACTTTAAATAAATTTCCATCACTTGTTCAATGACACCTTTTTGTTTTGTGTAAATAAGTTAGCACAATTTAAAGAGTTATTAGTGACATACTTATTTAGCAGCTATCTTTTACAGATTTGCTACTGATTCTTTACGACAACCGAGAAAGCGACACGCCGAAAAATGGCTAAGGGCCATTGTTAGCCTTTTCTCAGTTGGAGTCTCCTGTGAAATCTCACCACCATGACTCAGGGGACTTTTCACTGGTCAACGTGCTTTATCAAGGTTCTATGCACTGAAACTTAGTGAAGTGCTCCAATCAGGTTTCCATCAGAAGAGAGGCCAAACGCAGCCGCAGGATGTCCAGATTTAACAAATGTTAGGGTTAGGGTTAGGTTTCGTTAGGTTGAGTGTGTGATGGTCTTGATAATTCGAGACAGTTTTGCTAAACCACGTCAGTGATGCCCGCTACACAAATCACAATATTGCTAATTCTTTAGCATAATCTCTTACCTCAATTCTTGCTGTTTCTTTGTTTCCCTCTTTCTTGCATTTCCTTCTTTTTGCATCTACTTTCTCTTGCATAGTGTTTTATCTCTCATGTCCTTTCATTTATTCTTTCTTTAAATATTATTTCTTATTGGTATTCTTACTGATATTCAATTTTCCTAGTATTTTAAATTTTGTATTACATATTCCGTACTATTTTCACCGTCACAATATTTTTCTATTTCTTTTATTTCTGTGTATTATCTATATTTCTTTTTCCTCTTTTTTTTATTAATTCTTCTTTCTCTTAATATCAAAGAGATATTTTCTATGATCTTTCCTTCATTCCTTGCTTTCTTTCAATGAATTTTCGTTTCTTTTTAGATAAAACATTTCTCAACTTTTTTTGCTTTTCTTTCATTCTTTCTTTCTTTCTTTCTTTCTTTCTTATTTTTGTTTGTGTCTTTCTTCTACAATGGCTTTCTTGCTTTCTCTTTTTTCTCGTTTGACCTCCACGTTTTTACTATCAATCTTTTGATACGTTATCTGTTTTCTTTCTTCTTTCCTCTTTATCAACCTTTTGTTTCTCTTTTTCTCTATCATGTCCTCCTTTCTTTATTCATCCATTTATCTCCTTTTACACTCTCTTTTTTAATCTCATGTTTTAGTTCACACTACCACATCTCTCTTTTTTCACTCTCATTTTGGATCCATATTTATTTATTTATTTCCTTCTTCTTTCTTTCTTTCTTTCTTTCTTTCTTTCTTTCTTTCTTTCTTTCTTTCTTTCTTTCTTTCTTTCTTTTGACTTTTTCTCTACCGCTTCATCTTTTCACAAACTTTGCCAATGAGCTGAATCTGGGAACTGTGGATAAAATATCTGCCGGCTAAGTCCGCAATCTCATCATGATAAAAACCAACCAACAAACAAGCTAACAAACAAGTAAACAAACAAACAACCAAAACAAAATTAAGGACAAACATACAAATAAGAAAATTCCCTTGTCTGAAAAATAAATAAATAAATAAAAAGAGGTTAAGCGGAGAGACACATTTCGCGCTAAGACCAAGCAAGCTTAAACAATTTATTGTGGACAGTGTCACCCAATGGAAAGGGCAGAGTTGTAACGTAGATTTCGTCTGGTCGATTGAACCGAAGCACGTGTCAAAAACTGATAAAGAAAAAGAACGAGGAGACACTAGGGTTGCCGAGGGTTGAGATCGTAGTCATAGTGGAAAGGGGAGCGAAATTAGGAAAAGGGTCTAGGTGAGCAATGATAGGTGGAGTTACTACTGTATAGAAGAAGGGGTAGGGTGAAACTGGAACGCCGTCTTGTTGGGTAGAAATGATTGTCGAATTGAACTAAGGGTTGGAATATTGTCAAAATACAAAACTAATGGTTGAGTGAGTAACTGTACTATTTGGCAGGTACACACGTACACGCACACACACATGCACACGTAGAACAAAATGTGATTCTGAAAATCATCTATGTAGCATATTTGATGAAAAATTTATGATATTTAATTTAGTTGAATCTCAAGAGAGTTTTCTTGGTTTGTTTTGTTATCTCTAAAGAATATATGTTTATTTATTATTCCGACAGATTTTATCACTTAAACGTTATTTTTACTGGATACCCATATTTCAGTAAACGCTTCGTTTATTTATTAAACTGTATATTTATTTATTTTCGTCTACCAGCCTGAATATTGTAGAAATTTTATTAATCTTCTAGCAGGAGAAATCGTCGTTATATCCAACGTGCTTTAACCCAACTGGCTACAAAACGTCTCACCGCTCGAGCAAAGCCTTTAAGTGCAAATCTCTTTAGAAACTCTAGAAAAATTCACATCTGCTCAGTTTCTATTCTTAATATAAACAAAGCAATTTCTGAAGAAGTAATGGATTTTTATTTATTAATCCGACAGATTTTATCAATTTAAACGTTATTTTTAGTGGAAAAAGAGATAAAAGTGATAAAACATTGTTGTTTGCAGTGTTCCATTTTTGTACACATTCTGGACTGAGTTATTATTTTGCAATGTGTTATGCATATTAGCATAACTTATTATAATGTATTATTTAAACAGTAGTTAATAGAAAATTCTCTTTGGGAGTACAGGTAGGATAATAGTTATATGTATGAAAAGTGCAACCAGCGTGAAGTCTTCAAATTCTGACCAGGTTTATTTCACTTTTGCAGAAATACGCTTGAAGAAATTAATCTTCTTTTAGCTATTACATAAATAGCAGAGAATGCTAAACTCTGTTGAGTAGGGTTGCAGCTAGTCTAGGAGAAAGGCAATTCTGAATTTAAAACCAGTATGAAAATAAGCTACGGCTAGAGCACATGTGATTCTATCCTAATTAATTATTGGACTCAATCGTGAATTTTCAAGTGTTGTTTGAACAATCATGTATATGCTTTTCATTTTTTCATTTACCGATCCTATTAAAACCAAATAAATTTTATTTTTCTCTTAATTTTCATGATTTCTTTGATTCAGCATTTGTTTTCTTAGGAGTTCTACTGCATATTCTGTCCGTCATTATCCACTTGCCTTTATGCTACCATGAGTAGTCCTAAAGACTTTTGGGAGATGAGTCAACACTACCTTAAATGACAATGTTTTTTTCTTATTTCTCCTTCATTCTTTTTCAACGTCTATGAATTACATCACTCCGTTATTAAGCTTTATATATGGGCATTTTTTATTTGTATATCCTGTTTTGGAAGGGTCTAAAATATCTTTTCATGGTTGCTGTCAATGCAGTAAACCTTCTGATGTTGTGTCTCTGATCTATATTCTCTTCTCGTCTATTTTATGTGGCTGAATATGCTTCCATTATGATTGTTAATATTATATTGATAGTGACTGAGAATTCATATTGGTATTAATTTTCTCTTTCACTGTAAATCAACTGACAACGAGTATATTCACTTCTCCAGTAATCATTTTAGTATTTCTGCTGAAGGAAAAGTTTCATTAGTTCTAGGATTTGTAATTTTTCCAATACTTTTGCAGATGGCGCACGGCCGAATTTCACCGAATTGTCAATTTATCAAGGACGTGGTGCCATTGATAACGTGCGGCACTGTTGGAAAAAAGTCTGAAAACAAAATACCATAGTTTGACTTAACCACTATGAATAAAACTGAGTAGACGAAACTCTCCCAAAGTCATCAATGATTGCACTCACATGAAATCACAAATACTTTACCTGACGGGTAGTTAAAGGCACTATAGCCTTAGATGGAAATCTATCTAGATTTGGTATCTTGATAAAAACAACCATTCACTATCAGAGATGCACCAGTCAAAATAAAAAAAAAACTCATAAAATATCGAAATTCTTAAAAAAGAATTGTCAGGTAATTTCACAGTCAGAATTGACGCAACATGATTTTGGTATTGTTATGGGAACTTACCCATAATAATAATGGACTATTACGGACATCATAAATACTGCACCTCAAGAGGGAGCAGAGTTCAGAGTCAGAGTCAGGCAGAGACAGAGTTGAGAGTCAGATGATTACTGTAAGACATTGGAATAGTGATACTTGTCGAGACAACATAATTCACTCTAACCAAATCTGATATTCATTACTAATACTTCTACTTCTTTGTATATATTTCTGTTTGTAATATATCTGTGTTATTCCATACCTTTGTTCGAGTTATTCTTCATTGGTTCTACCTTGGACCATCACCGTGATACAAGGAACTTGAACCATAAAAAGTGGCGACGAGGTAACCCAATGGAAAAACGAACTCTCTACGCGGAGGACATACATTTTTTGCTATCCGTCGCACATAACAGTGGTCGACGATTAAACTCTAAAAAAACAAGTTCTACACGAGATTTCTAAAAAAAACAAGTTCTACGCGAACACGCACACAAAAAATGAATTTTCTTTTAGGATATCAAATTTCACTGGCAACAAAGGTAATTTTTTTTTTTGCGTACACAGGTTTCAGAATATCAGGTTACACTAAGGTAAAATACGTATACAAAATTACGTTAACATGGAAGATTTTAAGTCAACCATTGTGGAACTTATCAAAATCCAATTTGAACAGCAACAAAAGTACGAACAGAAACATCTTGAGTTACAAGAATTATTGCTACGTGTAATGTCAAATAAAGAGCAACATTCCGAGAAAGAAACAGTTCTCTCACAAGACGCTATTTGGAGAACTATCGAAGATTTCACGTACGCACCGGACGAAGATAAAACTTTTGCAAATTACTTCCGAACGTACGAAGATCTATATGAATTTGACTGCAAAGATTGGTCAGACGCACGTAAAGTACGTCTATTACGAAGAAAATTGGGCACATGCGAATATACCAAATTCGTAGATTATATCCTTCCAAGGAAAACAAATGAGCAAACATTCAAAGAATCCATAAAACTGTTAACAGAACTGTTCAGCAATAATACCTCACTGTTCCACAAAAGATGGAAGTGTCTGAACCAAACAAAAAAGGACAGCGAAGATTACATAACTTTCGCGTCTATTGTTAATAAATATTGTGATGACTTCAAATTATCGGAACTCAGCGCAGACAAATTCAAATGCTTAATATACGTCCAAGGACTGGTTTCAACCAAAGACGCGGAAATGAGACGCAGAATCCTTACTAAATTGGAGAGTGAACAAGATTTGACACTTGAAAAAACAGCCGAAGACTGCCAAAGATGCATCAGTGTGAAGAAAGACTCAAAAGACATAGAAGAATCTGGCATCGCACACATACGTAAAGTACGAAGACAAACCAAAAATTCGAACTGTGGGATCTACCAATAAATACGTACTGCCAAAATGTAAAAAGCTTACCAACCGAGGCAGACAAATTAAAAGAGAAACTAAAAACGAGTTTCCCCGAAGTATTTTCAGCAGGTCTCGGAAGATGTAAGAAAATGGCAGCAAATATCGAAATAAAAGAAAACGTTCAACCTATCTTCAAGAAAAAAGGAGCGTACCTTTTGCGTCAATAGAAAAAATTGATCAGGAATTGGCTAGACTTGAAAACACAGGTATATTGACAAAAGTAGAATACAGTAAATGGGCCGCACCGACGGTCTACGTCAAAAAGAAATCAAGAGAAATTCGAGTTTGTGCTGATTTTTCTACAGGTTTGAACGCAGCAATAAAGGAATACCACTATCCTTTACCCAGTCCAGAGGAAGTATTCACTAAATTAAATGGCGGAAAATTTTTTTCAAAAATAGATTTAAGTGAAGCGTACTTGCAAATTCCAGTCGATGAGAAAAGTTCAAAGCTACTATGCATAAACACACACAAAGGATTGTACAGATACCAAAGATTACCATTTGGGATTAAGGTCGTACCGGCTATATTCCAACAGACAATGGATACGATGCTTGCCGGACTAGAGTACACAATTGCATACCTGGATGACGTATTGATTAATAACAAGAATGTTGAACAACATTGGCAACATGTACAGGAGGTGTTTAAAAGAATACTAAGCTATTGATTCAAAGTAAAAGAAAACAAATGCGATTTTTTCATGAAGGAATTTAAATACCTTGACCATATAATAGATCAAGAAGGAAGATGACCAGACCCTGCTGAAAGGTCAACAGCAATAAAAAAAAAGCCAGTTCCTAAGAACATAACAGAACTACAAAGTTTTCTAGGCTTAGTGAGTTACTACCAGGAATTCATACCTCACATGCATAAACTTCGCGCACCACTGAACGAGCTGCTAAAGAAAGAAAAAGTTTGGCAGTGGACAGATCAATGCTAGGAAACATTTGAAAAATTAATTAAGATGTTAACTTCAGATTTATTTTTGGCACACTACGATCCTAAAGTAGAAATAATTGTAGCATGTGACGCAAGCGCCTACGGAGTCGGAGCGTTTATATTACATAAAATGCCAGATGGGACAATAAAACCCATCGCACATGCTTCTTGAACTCCACTACCAGCGGAGAAAAATTACTCACAAATAGAGAAAGAAGCTCTGGTAATTATCTTCGCGGTCACAAGGTTTCATAGGTATCTATGATAGATATTTTACTCTACAGACGGATCACAAACCGTTACTAACAATTTTTGGTTCGAAAAAAGGTCTAACGGTTTACACCGCAAATAGGTTACTAAGATGGGGAACAATTCTTCTGTACTACAATTTCAGATTGGAGTATTTACCAACGAAAAAATCGGGCACGGGATGGTGTGTCGAGACTTATACCAACAAAGACAGAGCCATTGGAAGATACGGTAATCGCAGCGCTAAGAAATAAACAAGATATCAGGACAGTACTATGTTGTACAGTCCAAAACCTCCCAGTCACACTACAAGACATAAAAAATGAAGCCAAAAATGACGAATTTATAAATGAAACAAAAGCAAAAATAGCAGGAAAAAAATGAGCAAATATCGGACAGCTTTTCTCTATGCGATGATGTGCTACTTTACAACGAAAGGTTTGTAATTCCCAAAACACTACAAAAGCGAATCCTAAAGGATTTCCACAGGGGCCATCCTGGAAGAAATAGAATGAAGTCGCTAATGCGAAGCTATGTATATTGGAAGAATATGGACCAGGATATTACTCAGATGGTGGAAATGTGCAAGGGTTGTAACTTAGCAGCCAAAGCACCGCCAGTCATACATAAGCCATGGCCAGAGACTGATCGTCCGTGGTCAAGAATACACGCAGATTATGCAGGTCCAATTGACGGTTTTTACTATTTAATCATAGTGGATAGCTATAGTAAATGGCCGGAGGTGTTTCGTTGCAAAAATCCTACTTCGGAAACGACCATAAATTGCCTCCACGAACTATTCGCTCGGTTTTGTGTAGTGGATTGCCTAGTCACAGATAATGGAACGCAATTCACGTCAGCAGACTTCCAAGAGTTTTGCGAAATTTATCAAGTAAAACATATAAAATACCCGCCTTATCGCCCAAGATCAAATGGGCAAGTGGAGAGATTTGTTGATACACTCAAAAGAGAGTGACGAAAAGCATACGATGTGCCTACGGAGAAAGCATTACAGCAATTTCTTCAGGTTTATCGAATTACGCCAGTTAATGCTACACCATCGACATTATCACCCGCACAAGTGATATTCGCTAGAAAAATCAGATCAGCATTTGATAAATTGCTACCAAGTAAAACGAAACAAGTAACACAGCCCTACGCACCAAAAAGAAAATTCCTCCCAGGAGAAAAAGTTTTTTTTAAAGCATATAAAAATAATACATCTTACTAGAAGCAAGGGACAATTGAGAAAAGAATCAGCAATATGGTTTACATAGTACAGGGACAAAAATTCTCACATAGAAAACACGTAAACCAAATAAGGAAGAGACCGTTACAGGATGCTAACGGTCCACCTCAGGAAGAGGTAATGGACACGATTTTCGATACATTTTGTATAAAAAGACTGCAAACAATGCCAGAACCAAGAAAATAGTCCAGAAAAAGAAAGTTCACAGAACCTTTGGAAATACATCCAAAGAAAAAAAGATATTAAAAACCCCTGCTACGCAAAAGCTTCGGAAGGGGGGATGTTATGGGAACTTACCCATAATAATAATGGACTATTCCGGACATCATAAATACTGCGCCTCAAAAGGGAGCAGCAGTTCAGAGCCAGTCGTTTTTGGACGACTCGGCTAGACGGTCGAACTCTCTGCCTCTGGGCAGAGAGGAACCCGGACGAGGCTCCGCCGAAGGGCAGAGCCTTGTTCGGGGAGGTTGACCAACCCGATCCCGTTTATGCGGGTTCTACGGGCATTTTTTGGCCGAGCCTACGGGCTCGGGAATACCCACGGTAAACTCGGCCTTGTGCCACATCTATCCCTCGTGGGGGGACAGTAAATACTGTTCAGAGTCAGTCAGAGACAGAGTCGCGTCAGACGATTACTGTAAGACATTGGAATAGTGATACTTGTCGAGACAACATAGTTAACTCTAACCTAATCTGATATTCATTACTAATACTTCTACTTCTTTGTACATATTTCTGTTTGTAATATATCTGTGTTATTCCATACCTGTGTTCGAGTTATTCTTCATTGGTTCTACCTTGGACCATCACCGTGGTACAAGGAACTTGAACCATAACTGGTATACTCATTATAATTGTTTCATACAATCTGATACTGATGGATACAGCCCCAATCTTCATATTCCATGTTTTCTTTATTTCTCTAAAAACGCCCATATTTTTTTCAGCTTTTCTTTCTTTTTCAACTTTGTTTTTTAGTTAGTTGGATCAGTGATATCTACTAACAGAACTTCCTTTCTCTGTTTACGATAACAAAATGCAGTCTTTTATCATTGGTTAGGTAATAATAATAATAATAATAATAATAATAATAATAATAATAATAATAATAATAATAATAATAATAATAATAATAACAACAACAACAACAACAACAACAATAATAATAATAATAATAATAATAATAATAATTATTATTATTATTATTATTATTATTATTATTATTATTATTATTATTATTATTATTATTGCTTTTGTTGTTATTTTCTTTGATTTCTGCTGTATACACATTTCCTTCTGGATCCCAACCTAGAGACCTAAGTTCATAAATGGCTTCATGACATTTTCTTTTGATATTTTTTTTTAAAAGAAAACACATTTTGCATAGATAAAGCTCTTTGTAATGTGTAACCTGCACTTGTGAGTAAGTTTTTGTTATTCTTTAAGGAATGGGTTAGCAGGAATCCTTTCAATGAATCCATCGGAATGTTTTCCAATCAATCCGAGAACTCTAACTACAACTTGGATTATTGATGTACTCGTGTGCCACATTTGTTTTAGATTTCCACTTCAAGATCCCTGTATTTGATAATTTTTTAATGCTCTTCAAAGATACTTTACAATCTTCAGGAACTGCCATATTAATAAGAAAGCATATTCGGCTTTTGTAGACTTTGATCACAATGTCTGCACGATTGCCTTGATTTTTCTGTCAGTATGTATTGTAAAGTCCCATGAAATAGTTACAGATCCTAAAATTATTATTATTATTATTAAAAACTAGTAGGAACTGGTGGCCTGCACTAGTGTTTAAATGACAATAACCTTTCACAGTACTCCTAACCTCTTGTTAGTATTGTAGCTGTTTTCAATAATACTGTTATCTAGATGTTTAAAATTCTTCACTAATTACCTGATTCTCCAGTTGTTTTTATGCTCTCCAAGATCTGTCAAGACTGCCACGTATTTTACAACATTCTCAGTTATCTGGCAATGTCAGAATACCTATCTGTCATGATTATGACTAACTACAAAATTCAGTCTTCTATCTAGAATTGGGTGTTCTGTTTGAATCTCTAAGTCCCAGAGGATCTAGGAGAGATTCTGATTCTTGCATAAAATTTATTGTCTATATGATGAAAACGTATTCGATTGTGCAGTTCTCAAGGGATCACGGTTCCTACCCCATCATGTCTATTATTGTATTCTTTCTCGGCCAGTTTGCTTCATTCGCTGATTATGGTTTTCGTTGTTGCATCTTTATTTTTGCTGTTTTCCTGTTTTTAGTTTTATTTAACACTTAATCTATGGCAGGTATGTACTGCAAGTTTAGACTGGTAAAGTGATACAACAGACACGCATCTAGTGAACGTAAACACACTACACTAAGTTTTCAGAGCCTGTTTGCTTTACCTTGTGTTTTGTAGAAGATATCTGTAGACAGTTACACATGACGTCGAGATGTCACTAACTGCGACCATTTAATGTCAAAATAGCTACTGTAATGAAGCAACCAGTCAGGACCGAAGTCACTTCACTGGCAAACGTTTGCGAAACTAGTTTGATAAATATCACCTCTAAAGCTAGTGTCCTATGTAGATGGTCTATACGGAAAATATCCAGCCATTAATATGAATTCAACAATAGACTACTTCGAGCAATGCTCCTCACTTCCCTACAAAGTAATTATTTTGGAACCTCACAGTTATCCCGTCCTTAAACTTGCCGAGTCCTATTTTAGAACTGTCATTTCACTACTTTTTCCTTAATCTCTTCCACATTATTTTAATGGGGATTTTAATTCTTCGAGAGAACGAAGCCACGGAGAGCTAAAGGTGGCCATGCTGATACTTTAAAAATTTCTGCATGATGCGGGAAGAATATACTTGATCATTGTGAATATGCCATTTACACAGTACACAAGCTATTTCAATCTTTTTATTGAGGAAGTTGTAACTGTATAGGAGAGGTTTTGTTCATACATGACTTCATAGTTTAAACTAATCTGGCATAGAACTATAACAGCGATACCTTTAATGAAGATAAAACTCAGAATTAGCATGCAATGTTATATTGTTTTTTTTTCCCTAGAAAGTTGCATATATTTTATAAGCCTTTAATTATTCACTTCCTTCAGATGTTCTTTCCCACCATTTTAAAAATACACTGGATAAGTTTCATGTCTAAAACTGAGATTCGAGACTCAATCAGAATTACATTTACAATTGTGTCTATATTATAGAGATATCAACCAGGAAGTTTCAAAAAACACTTAATATTCAATTGAAAGTTATACTTTTATATATTTACTAAACTTACTTAAGTTGAACTCACTAAAGTCATGCAAAATACAGTTCCATCGCCCTAGATACCAGTGTATACATGATAAATTTCTATATCTTATTTACAATAGTGTAATTCTTTCACTGATTCACGCACTATACATTCAATAGGGGGATGGCGACAGGAAGGTTCAGTTTATATGTACCGAATATGTTCTCTGTCAAGTGAGTGTGTACCTAGGCAGAAACAAAACGTTCGGTTTGATCAGTTGGTTTGCGTGGATGGTACTAAATGGGTTCGGTCAGATGTAGAAATTGACACAAGACGTCGAGATGTCACAAACTGCGATCATTTAATGTCAACTTTAGCCTGCCAGTCTATTACTTTAGATTTAGAGAATGCTACTTTCTATATCCAGTAAAGTTGCGTTAACAGGAACAAGTGTATGTAAATGATTGTTATTGTTTTTATTGTCATGTTTCTGTGGGAAATATTTGATCATGGCTCTCCATGAATTCCTTTTCTTTTAACTCTTGTAAACTATACATTACAGGTAATTTCGCCGAGAAATATTTACATCCAGAATTTAAAAGAAACGTCTGTAGTAAAAAACTGAAATCAGTTCAAAAAATTGTGTTATACATATATGTGTGTGTGAGTGTGTATGTGTGTGTGTGTATGTGTGTTTGTGTGTGTCTGTGTGTGTGTGTGTGTGTGTGTGTGTGTGTGAGTGTGTAAATTATTTTTAGATCGAGTGTATTTTGTAAAGGAAGAGATTGAATAAAAATACAATAGGAAAACTATTGCTCAAAGCAAATTCGAGTTATTGAAGTTCATGTGATTCGCATAACTTCAGAGAAACTATATATATATGTGTGTGTGTGTGTGTGCGCGCGCGCGTGCGTGTGTGTGTATGTGCGTGTGTGTGTATTTAGGCAACAATCCTTCTTCCATGCCCATCCCATTGAATACGAAAGACAAGGTGCTTTATTTAGTTTTTTATAGAATTTCTCATACGATCTAATATTTTTTTTTTTTAAACTGTCCGAATGTTCTTTTTATCCAAGCGCTTTCGGCTATACATTTAGCCAAGGACCCTATTCGTAACATACTTGTTGACAACACAAATATAATAGCATCATCTACATGCACAAAAGTTAAAAAAATAATAGAAGCCTTCCTAATAATTAAAACAAAACACTCAATAATATCAGCTATGAACATAGACACAATATCTTGACCGTGTTTTGAAAAATGAAAACCTTATATAAATACTTACATGCCACAAACTATTTCTTATTTAACAGGTAAAATATTTAATCCTTGAAAATGGCTAAATGTATAGCCGAAAGCGCTCGGATAAAAAGAACATTCGGACAGTTTTTATATAATTTATCATCCGAAAAGAAAAAATTATTAGATCGCATGAAAAATTGTATAAAAAACTAAATCAATTACCTTGTCTGTCGTATTCAATGAAATATATATATATATATATATTTTTTTTGTGTGTATGTGTGTATATATATATATATATATATATATATATATATGTTGAATAAATAGAAAATCTTCATTTAATGACTCATTTAAGAAGTTAAGAAATGTAAAAGCAAAAGAAATATGATGGTAAAAAATCAATAAAAGTGACAGTGCTTCATGTAAGAAATTTCAAAAACTATTACTAATAGGTGTAAAAACAAAAGAAATAAGATGAAAAAACTATTAGAAATATTAATAATTAACAATGCTTCTTCTAAAAATAACAAAAAATTCCTTACGCCTACCTTTCAAATATTGATTGATTAATTGATTCATTTTCTACGGCATATCAACCCTTTACAGGTTATTTAAAGTCAGAAATATCTTTAGTTAGTAAGACTTTTGGGGGTGGATAATAATGGTTTAGTGATACAAGTCCTATTTCAAATAGAATTAAAAAAAAAACCTCTCCTTCCCTCTATGCCTGTGTACTTAAAAATGTAGGCTTAAACTCTACAGATTCACACATATTTCATCCACCAAGTGAATATTTCATATATAAAGATAATTAATGTCAGGCAGAAGACTAAGTGAATGGTCAGAAAAGTAATTCTCTTCAGTAGATAAAGAGGATGCTTGAGTATTTGAAAAGAATTTCGAAGTCCTGATTTTTAAGTAGCAAGTGTCTAATTGTCTTGAAAATCAATCTTATTCTTGTCCCATAAACCGGCTAAGTCGTAGGGTTGTTGCATCGTGGATTTTTCAACAAGAAGTATTCCCGTGATCCAGTCATTTGGCCAGTGCCTGTTTCTAGGCAAAACTATTGCCGGTTCATTCGACGACGTTTTCCGACCAATGCTTTCTTTGATTTCCACTTCTCCGTTACTTGTAGGGTTGGTTTGGAGAGGCCTCACAGATGTGCTGAAGCTGAATTGGTATGGGCACGTAATGCCTCAGCTTCAGCACATCTTTATGGCCATTTATCTGATAATTCACTCGTCTACGAGACTCATCATTCATGACGCGGTCGGTGTTGAAAATACCAAGCAGACATCTGTAACTTCGATCCGCCTTTAGGGTCCTTGACTCGTATGCATACAGGCGAATCGACAATGCGAGGGCATGCAATTGTCTCAGTTTATTTTGAGTGTGAGATTTTTGTTTTTACAGATCGGTTTCAACCACGCCATCAGGCTGTTTGTCAACTCAACTCTCGCATTGACTTCTGGCTTGAATCCATCTTGGCTGATCATTGCGCTAAGGTATTTGAACTGCTTCACTGTCACCGGTTGTTGGCCACTTACTGTAAATCAATACTCATAATCAAGTATTTTACCTGAATTTAAACACCTACCAACGGTACTGGTGCGAAATGCACAAATAACTAAGGGATAAAGTAAGCTCATTTTTTCCTTTTACATTTTCCATTATTTTAAATATAATTTCCTGAAGAAAATTAACTATAATTATTTTAGGCATTATTGTTAGAAACAAAGCCTATAGTATTGAAAAGATATTTGATATGTATCTTCGAAATTATTTTTAAGTTAAATATGAAATAAAATACGAACAATTATCCAAATACAAGGACGCAGTTTTTTTGTGCATATTGAAGAAAGATCACTGTACGATACAAATGTTTTACTAAATTAGTTTTCTAAAAACTATCCTGTACTGAGACTTACAATACTACGGATAATCAGGGAGCTTAGAATAATCTGGTACTCGCCCACAAATGTTGAATACTCGGTAAGAGATGAATGGTAACAACTATCTACAAAACTCACACTAAACGATTAAGCCACAACAAGGCACATCATGTATAATATAATTATAGCTGTCGTTATTTACTAAGTATAGTTTAATTTTAGCAAAAGGCCATTGGAATGGAGGAAACTTGTAAGATTCGAACTCACGATTCAGTAGTAATTATCTTATAGGAAAATTTGTTAACCAGTGCAAAGGGGCAAAATCATGTGTTGCAAAATGAGTATACTACATAGACACTGATGAACATATATATATATATATATATATATATATATATATATATATATATATATATATATATATATATATATATATATATATATATATCCTTGGAAGCCCTTAATTATGAATCTTTGCCATGCCTTTGAAACCGTAAATTTAAAAAAATAATTTACTCCAAAATTCGCTTGACGAAGAAATGGAACTGATGTCTTTAATTTAATAACAAAATTGAATTCAAGGGCTTTAGCTTCCATTTTGAAACATGTTTATCACTGTGTAGCGAAGAAAACCATATTTTAAATCAATTAATTTATTATATATATATATGTGTGTGTGTGTGTGTGTGTGCGCGCGCGCGTGGGTGCGTGTTTGTGTGTGTGTGGGCATAGATAGATAGATAGATAGATAGATAGATAGATAGATAGATAGATAGATAGATAGATAGATAGATGCTAAGAAAATATTAAGATAAATTTTAACATTTTCCTTTAGACAAATACTAGGCCAAGAAATTAAAGAACCAAATCGAACATGGAATTTTGAAAATAATAAAATCTTCATAAAAAGATAAACGTTATGTAATTTAATAATTCATGGCTAAAAATACCGTCTCAAAATTAATTTGTCTTAATACATTTATAGAGTGAGATTGCCTGTTTTAAATTTATGAAGAATTACTGTCTACAATCTTAGAATCGAAGATGATTCTTTACACTAAATGTAACCATATGTTCAAGATCCATATTATTAAATCGTTAATACCTAAATGACTAATAAATCCTTTCATTCACTCCCAATAAATGCATTAGCACACTTAAAGTGCTTTTCAATTTCAGCATATGTCTCCAAACGTATACGGGCTAATCATTTTATCGCTTGACATCATTTCTTGAAAGTGACTTCATTTTACGTCCCCGCATGATAAAAAGGAAGAAAAGATGAAATTTTTCTTGCAGCGATGATCTTCCCACATCAGTTCTCATAGGTGTCAATGGGAGGCCATTTTATACAGGGCAACTACCGAACCAAAATTTCCCGCCTTATTTTTATTTTATATTTGATTCGTCACACTAAAATAGTCAGATGGTTGCTTAAAATGTCGAATACCCGTTCAGATTCCTTTTCTTATTGTATATATTTTTCAACTTTAAAATGTTTCAGTTTTGTCTATCAACGAACATTTTTTCATCCTTGTCTTTCTACATTCCTTCATTCTCTTATTTCTACTTTATTAAAGCTTTTATTTTTTACTTTCCTTCACTTCCTCAAATATTTTTCTTTTAAAAAGATTATTACTTTCATGATTTTAATGTTCTTTTCTTAGTTTTATCTGTTCTATCTTGAATTTTGACGTCTTCCTTCGCTCCTTTTTTAGTTCATCATTAACTCTTATTTTCTTTCTTTGTTCGCTTGCCTATTCTTGCTATTCTTTCTTTCTTTCTTTCCATTATAACAATTATTTTATTCAAAAGTTTTTCGTAATCCTTGCTAACGATTATATATTATAGCCTTCTGTATCATTTAAATGTATTCTCTCTTACTTTCTTTTGCCTACTTTCTCAATTAGTTATTTTTTCTTTTGTATTTTGCTTTTATATGCAAGTTTTTCTTATTCTTCTATTCTTTTTGTTTGCCTTCTTTGTCGCCTCGATTTTATCTTCTTTTCAGGTGGCTGCAGGGCGTTGACGATTCAATAAAAATATGGGAAGGGATTTTTTATTGTAAATAAAATGGAGGTCACTGACCCATACTCTTAGCATTCTAATGACTTGGATCTGGGGCAAATCCTTTCCCTTTTTTTAAATCTCGCTTTTTTAATGCATAAAAGCACTCTTTTTGCTTCTTATATGCAGACAAGAGCGGGCTCACGGGTAGGCACACACATCGCCAATCACATATACTCATAAATCAAATCAGGGCACCTGCCGTAGAACGATGGTCGGCAAGCTAGTCTCACGGACCATACTCCAGTTTAAAACGTTTGACACACTCTGGAAGCTAATATTATTGGGATCTTGTGCCAGACTCAGTTAATCTCAATAAATATCTGCATATTAAAGAGAGAGTGCGTGATGTAGAACGATCGCATTTAACGTAGTTTCACAGGCTTTTGTGAATATAAGTTCATTGTATATTTAACCATTGTCGCTATGCACCCGGCTAAATTAATAGGTAGATATTGAAGTCGCATTCTGTATAGATGTTATAAGATTGTCATAGCTTTGGATAGTGAGTTAAAGTTTCTTGTGACATTCATTGAACCATGCTATTCTCTACTTAAAAAAATCAGTATCACTCGATGCAAGGCAGCAAAATCATTAAGACACACAGGGTTAAAGCTTGTGGAAGAATTAGAAACAGAAACATTATTAATAAGCTAGAGCAAAACGATTAATCAGAAGGACAGTAGATAGCGATTGACATTGCATTTAAATTTTTGCAGATTAAAGTTGGAGGCAAAGCATGGAATTCCACAAGCGAAAAGTGCAAGTAAAGAAACATTTAGCATAAACACTTACGGCTACATCTAGCTACCTCAACTGTAAATGTGATCTTGATATCAGTCTGGTACTATGCATCAATTAAAAAAGTCTAGGTACCATAGTGAAGAGCTCATCCAAACAATTAACATGAAAGTTTTATGGATAAAAGACACAGAAAGTCAACCTTTACGACGGTGGGAAAGTGACTGAACCGAGCCGCCAGATCGCAGCCACTAATATTGCTGATTCTTCTTTGGACTTTATCAAGGGGCTCAAGGCAGCAAAATAATAGAAGTACTACTAAAAAACTTACGGCTACATCTAGCTAGCTCAACTGTAAATGAGATCTCGATATCAGTCTCGTACTATGCTTCAATTAAAAAAGTATATGTACCATAGTGAAGAGCTCATCCAAACAATTAACATGAAAGTATTATGGATAAAAGACACAGAAAGGCAACATTTACGACGGTGGGAATGTGATCGAACCGAGCCGCCAGATCGGAGCCACTAATATTTCTGATTCTTCTTTGGACTTTATCAAGGGGCTCAGGGCAGCAAAATAATAGAAGTACTATTAAAAACCTTACGGCTACATCTAACTAGCTCAACTGTAAATGTGATCTCGATATCAGTCTAGTACTATGCTTCAATTAAAAAAGTCTATGTACCATTGTGAAGAGCTCATCCAAACAATTAACATGAAAGTATTTTGGATAAAAGACCCAGAAAGGCAACCTTTACGACGGTGGGAAAGTGACTGAACCGAGCCGCCAGATCGTAGCCACTAATATTGCTGATACTTATTTGGACTTATAGCAAGGAGCTCAGGGCAGCAAAATAATAGAAGTACTATTAAAAACCTTACGGCTACATCTAGCTAGCTCAACTGTAAATGAGATCTCGATATCAGTCTAGTACTATGCTTCAATTAAAAAAGTCTAGGTACCATAGTGAAGAGCTCATCCAAACAATTATCATGAAAGTATTATGAATAAAAGACCCAGAAAATCAACCTTCACGACGGTGGGAGAGTGACTGAAAAGCTTCGCCAGATCGGAACCACTAATATTGCTGTTTCTTATCAGAATAAATTTAGTTTGTCATGAAATAATTAAATAATATATGTTCATAATATAAGCATAATACTTTCGCTTGATTTTAAAATTAACTTTATTTAAGGTTGTGAATATATCATCTAATTAAAAAAAATCTTTTTACTTTTAATTTATTGCAGATATCATGTTATTGGTATTCTCAAAAAGTGAAATATATCATCCCCAATGAATTGAAATATCTTATAATTTCAATAAAGTATCAACCATTGGCCTTTCCACATGGAAGGAACTTCTATCTGAAGAATCAATTGAACACATGAAAATATATTTCAACACACGGAATACTCGGTTATATTTAAAATTAGATTTAATCTTATAATTGCATTCATTTTACTGTTAAATATAAATATATACTTGCATTTTTGGAGCAGAATGCTGCCTATGGGTCATGCAGTAAACACGTAATATATTAGCAAATATTTTCTTTAAATAAGCCAAAAGCTTGCTAATGAGCTGCCACCTCTAGTGTCCACTTCTTAAAGAAACAAGAATATCTGTCTGTTACTGTTTATGCTTTTTAAAACTTTATTAATAATTATTTTTCAAAATAGGAATAATAGCAAATACGTTTCTTCTTTCAGAACATTGTTCTTTTAGCAAAATAACAAATATAAACCATTACAAATGTTTTGTTATCCATGCATCTACTTGCAACAAAAATGATATTTGAAATAAAGATATAAGTGGTTTCTTAATGTCTATAGCTACGTAATCAATTCTTTGAATAATAGTTTTATTACTTGATTGACAACGGCTGCTGACTCCAGATGCATCATAGCCAATATAAGCACTTCAAAACATAATTCTAACAACTTTTCTCCATTGTAGGCTCCTCCTTTTTAGCAATAAGCTCTGATATTTGACAACTTGTGTGCTCGTTTTTGCTTGTTATGTTTAATTTTTTTTACATTGATGATAAAGTAGAGGTCAGATTAAACTAACATTAAGAAGATATGGATTAAACATATAAAGAAATAAAACATCGTGTGAGCTATATTAAAATAAAAGTAACAAATAATAAAGATTAAAGCATAACATATAAATGCGATTATAACGCTAAATAATATCATTTAGGTTTATTGATTGATTCCTTTTCTACGGCTTATCAACAAATTACATGTTATTTAAAACCAGAAATGTTTCTAAATTGTAAGATTTTTCTTGGCAGGGAGAGATAATAATGGTTTAGTGATACAAGTCTTACTAATTAACCCATAGCTTGGGCAGAAGTGTGGATTCATACATTTTTCGAAGGGTATTTGTGCATAAGTGAATATAAAGAACCAGGCTGGAATTGGAACTCGGCACTCCGATTAAAAATACCATTACACCACCCGCATATCCGAGCTTGCGGCATTTGGTATTCCCAAGTGGCCACCCAACTAGGGACTGACCAGGTTCAACGTCGCTTGAACCTCAGTGATCTTACAGGAAAAGGTGTTTTCACGTGATGTGGCCGTAAACCTTCATTTAGGTTTAATCTCCAGTTGTGATGCAATGAATTTTGGTTTGATATATATTAGATTCATAAAACGGATTTTAAATATTTTTATTAAAACGCAAGAAATTATTCCATTTTTTATTCTATTGCCCACTCGATACAAGGCCCAAGAGCCACTCAATTTAGAGAGTTACAGAATGGGGTTCTTTTATAAACGTAAGAATTATAGCTTATTAGGATTTTTAGGTTCGATGACGGTTGACTCTAAACGTAAAGAGGTTAAGATGGCAGTGGACGGGGAATCGTCTTCTCGGGAATATGTTTCACAAAGCAGTGGCTCTTGGAAAGAAGCTCTTCGAATTTACCAAATTACCAAGGGGATACGAAGGGAATAAGAGTGGTTTGTACATAACATGTCAGGTCTTAGCTGTAAAGGTCTGAATTGATTAATTAGAGAAAATTGTTCGTTAGAAAATTTTCCATGGGGCGATAGACTTGTGATAGGCTTGTGAGAGATTAACGATGTGCCTATGATAGACTAGTGATAGGCTTATGATAGACAAGCGATGGGCGTGTGATAGGTTTGTGATATACTAGTGATAGGTGTGCGGCAGGCTTGCGATAGACTTGTGATAGGCTAGGCGGGCGACGTTGCGTCTGTGGGAAAGGAATTATTGAATGGAAAATAATCTCCTACAAGGCTATGTAAATGGTGTTGACCACTAACTGTAAACAGGGAATTGAGCTGCTCCGGGTCAGATATGGCTACTATACACTATTTTGTTGTACCCGCTTTGGTAGTTGATGGTACTAACTTGATATATAAGTTAGTTTAATTAACTTGGTAGGAAAACATGTATCTGTTGTGTTTACATCCTATATGAGTTATATTGTTGACTAGAGAATAGTTTTTTAAAAATCAATTTAGAGGAAGATTTATCGATCCTTGTATAGATATTTGTAGATAATTATTCCAGTATTAAGGAAAATATTATATTCATATATGTACACTCTTGAAGCTTCTTGCTTGAATGTCAACTTTGATCTAAAAAAAACAAACATAAATGCAATGTAAATCGTTATCTTTTTAATTCCTGTACTTTTATTATTTTTTCTTCTTAACAGTGTTTTCTTTTCTCATATTCACTAACACTCAGTAACACTTTGTGTCTTAGTGACTTTGTTACTTTGCTTGGTGTGAAATTATTAAAAAATGAATAATTGTGTGCAAGTAGAAAGTTATAAGGCATGAGATTCAGTAATATTAATTCTAGGGAATAACCCTAATTATTTGCTTTCATATGCCATCAGGACATGGATTTTATGTCTCTCCACAATTTCCTATTCTTTGTAGCACTAAGCAAAGTTTACTCCTTACTGTGGACCTTCCTTTACAGATTATGTCGTCCATTTACAAAAGCTCGTTATGTAGGTTGCTCAGGGCTCTCCACAACTTCCTATCCTTCGTAGTACTATCTAATTTTTGTTTCCTTACTATCCTTTCCTATTCAGATTCTGTCATCTATTTACACAAGCTCCTTATGAATGCCGAACAAGTCTCTCCAAATCATCCTATCTCTCATTCACGATTAATGTTTACCCCCACTATCCTTCCCTGTTCAGATTCTGCCATCTATTTACGCATAGGAAAATTGAATGGTTGCTGGGTGTGACTGTAACTTTGAACTAGTTGATTACCCTCCCTATTCTCCTGATTTGGTTCCATCTGACTATGATCTGTTCCCCAATATGAAAATATACTTTGCTGGGTTCGAGTATAGCACTATAAACAGGGACGCAGGTTCAAATCCTGCCGAAGAGTGCAAATATTTCTTCAATAAGATTTCTTGAACATTTAGACTAGTAGATGAAAATAAATAGATATAGTCTTTAATAAATAAACGGATCTCCTACTCACATACGAGTATCCATTAGAAATAACGTTTAAAGTGATAAAAGTCTGTCGGATTAATAAAAATATATTCCAACATATATATATATATATATATGTGTGTGTGTGTGTGTGTGTGCGCGCGCGCGCGCGTGTGCGCGCGTCTGTGTATGTGTGTTTGCGTGCATACGTGCGCGAGTATATTTTATTAAATAGTATAAAATTGCGCCTTTTGTATTTACTGGTTAAAAATACATATACTTTGTGATATCCCAAATAATAAAAAAAATAACATGTGACATCAAATACAATTAAAGAAAACTACTGGTGTTCCGTATTTAAAATTTGAGGTACAATGATATCTTCGATTCTTGACAATGGCTGAAGTTAGTCGAAAATTTAGAACATCAAATACACTGATATGATCTGTGAATAGTTCATTCACAATCTCAGTTCTCATGCATGGAAATCAATTAATCCACGAGAGAAAAATATTTTTAAATAATATAGGCGCTATCTGTCTATTCATTTTAACAAAACACGAAGATATGCTGTCCAAATAAAACCAATATATGTGTGTGTATTTGTGTGTGTTAGTGTGCATGATATTATGTTTAAGTGTATGTATTCCGTATTTATATCGACAAAGATATAAATGGATGAAAAATGAAAGGAAGCAATTATTTTTGTTCTAATGTTAATCGACCTTAAGCATTATTTGGTTTTATATTTTCGGCAATCGTCAAGATATAGTGAATCGAAAATAACGACGAAAGCAAGAATGTAAAAAGGAGACTGGTGACCTGGAGAGGAGACAGTAAACCGGAGAAACACATGAAAAATGATAATGACTGAAAGAGTTGATCTGGCCCATGGGAACAATCAATATGCGGAATGTGATTGAAGATGGTCACAAAGGTTTTTTTTTTGTTGTTTTTCATTAAAATAATTCACTCAGACTCTTTCCCATCTCCGATATAGAAAAAGAGCTTTATGATGAAGGAATCATGGCTTTCCTGAAGGGCAGCTGAAATTAATGGGGAAAAAAAGTGAAAAAAAATGTTACACTTTTGTGTAATTTTTCTTTTTTTCTTATTTGGACAATTTCTCTTGTAACGATGCAGTCCTTTACAAGGACGATTTTTTTCGGTTACTTTCTAATTCTAAAGATAAAAAACTTCCTCCAATGTTTCTCTTTCTCATATTTCTTGCTGCTTTATTTATCTGTTACGTTTTTTTTTCCCTTTTTTTCTTTTTCATTCCGTTTCTTTCGTTCTTTCTTTCGTTCTTTCTTCTATCTTCTTTGCAGTATCATTTCTCATTGTTTTTATTACTTTCCTCCTTTTCCTTTCTTTTCTATTTCGTTCCTTCTGTATTCTTTATTTATTTCTTCAGTTTTCTTTATTTCCTTTTTCGTTAACATCACTTTTTATAACTTTTATTTCACTTTCTTCATTTTTTTTTTGCTTTGTTATTCTTTTACTCTGTATTTTTCCTTCATTCTTCCTTTTTTGCTTTTCATTTATTTATTTTATATTTGTTAACCTGATTTTGGCTTTCTTTCGTTCTTCTTCAGAAGTATTTTAATCTGTTTAATTTTCTTGTCTTCTTATTTGTGTTATTTTCAATATAAAGAAAAATATATTTTCATTATTTCGTTTTTCCAGGTATTTTGTACTTTCTTTGATTCTTCTTTATTTCCTCTCAAGTTTACGGTTTTTTTGTAAATTTAATTCAAAAAATTTACTTCTCTCTTTATAAAATACACCCTTATTTACTAACACCTATGTACATTTGATAACTTATTCATTTTCGTTCATTTATTATTTTACTATTTTTCTGTAATACTTTCTCACTCATTTCATTCACCTTTTTTATTTCACTTTCTGTCATAATTTATATTTCCTTCTTTCTTACTTCTATGAATTAGACGCATCTTTTTTGCTTAACTTTCTTTGGTGGCTTCATAATGAGAAGCATGCATCCTCTTGCCTAGCTTTGTTAGTTGATTATATAAGAAAGCGAGTTCTTTGTGTTTAATACAAGTTTATTCAGTGCGAGCACATCATTTTACGATTAATTAATTTGATGATGAAACAGTCATATCAGCCACATAACTGAGAGCGAATCTGTTGGAGAGATCCCTACGAACGATTTTCGGAAAGTGTTAATCCTGAATATCAGCTGTTTTTCAGCTCTTTCCAATTATTGTTTCATTTGGTTGATTCATTATAATATATATAAGGATGTGCGTATACCGTAACGGTTATCAGCCCAGAAAATGGGATCGGAGAGCTGGTTTCAGTTTCTACTTTATTCTTTTGTATTCACATTTCATTAATGACAAAGTGAAAAGCATGAATTGTTTCCCTCCAGCTACGGATTAACAGTGAAAGCCAAATGGATGAAAACTAGTCGAAGAGAAGGAAAACTTTGATTTCGAAGCTATAGAGAAAGTAAGAGAAAACCATTCCATTATCTTTTTCATTAAATCATGGCGATTCATGGATAATAAAGAAAAATAATCTATAGAGGATCATGATCTCCTACTTTATGAAATGACGTGATATTTAAAAAGAATATATTAGATTGACATATAATCTATACTGGCGATGGATTTACGCAGGTTTGAAACCCTTTTCCTACGGAAAGCGCACTACGGCGCTTTGTTCTTTGATGGAGCAATCGTCGTGGGAAACATCCATACGTCTAACCTCGTTGCTCCCTGCCACTCGACTGAACTTATGTATGCTGCGCGCGGCTATCTAACCATCATCTTATGAGCACGCGTGGTGTAGGGCTTCAGCGCCTCGTTGTTGTTTTTTACCGCGTAACTTCAAAAATTGCCTTTACTTTATATTGTTTTCCCAGATTATTACCATTTTCATTGCACTTAATATATTTTTTGTGATTTACATTTCAGAACGAATAAAAATTGAAGATCACCGACGGAATTTAAAATCAACAATTGAAATATTGGGCTTTTATTTACTCTAGTATATCTATGATTGCATGCAAAATGTATACCACAAGCACTGTCCTGTGTATTTATGTGTTAGAAATTGATCTGTTGAGGGTTAATGAGGGAATAATTTCCTCATTAACGAACTGTAGCCCGCATGGAAGCAACCTTTAAAATAAAATAAAAAATTTAAAATAAAATTATTCCTCGAGAACTTATGGCTACCTATAGTAATTTCAATAATAAAATGATGAGACCTAGTTGCCAATCTAGTACTACGCTTAGATTCATGAAGTCGAGATACCAAAGCGGAAAGCTAATCAGAAGAATTAAAATGAAAATATTTATAGAAAAGGCACAAGGAGACCATTTTATGGTGGTGGAAAAGTGATTGATCAGGACTGATAACATGACAAATACTTCTTTAGATTTTGTCTAGAATATCGAGATACATAGCAAAATACTTGACCAGATGTAGCAACAATATTCAATGCACAGACGAATGATATACTTATAAAGGTGCAAGATTCTGGCGAGAAAACTTTAAAAGCAAAACACAGAAAATCAAAGAAGTAAAAAAAAATCGTGTTGGAATAGGATCATTTTGAAATAGAATTATATTTATTTGAATCCCACTGATATCGCGTTATTGGCTTTGAAACTTACATCAGTAGTGATATGAACGTTTCCCATAATGCCAGGTTTAACGAGTCTTTTTATCTAATATTATTGATTACATACGTTACTCTTTACTGGTAAAAGAAAAGTATGTTTTCAAGTTTTATTCGTTCACCTCTTTATCCATCCAGACAGTCAGTCAGCGGATATTTACCAATCTTCTTTTTACTCTTCTTGACCATGTATACATCCTATAGAGAATAGGGTCACAGTCTCACCAGAATAGGTGGTGTCGATGTGGTTTCAGCAACATGTAGGTTAATACGGTGGAGATACAAGCAGTTTTGAATTTTGAGTTGTCCTTTGCCTAGACTGGGTGTGAACCAAGGCTAGAGACCACAATCACAGTACTCTGCTACTTAACAGATAGATGAGGAGAGAAGAGATGGAATCATAAGATAATAGTGGTTATCAAGCTACTCCCCGTATTTATCGCAAAATTGGAATAGTTAACAGAGAAAATAAATGTCATACAATGGTTATACAGGGTGTCCGTAAAGTCTGGACACATAGGAAATCGCATTAACGATATTTTTACCTCCACGGATTAAACATGGTTTTGTCGAAAGAAGAAATAATTATTTTTTCTGGGGTATGCTAAAACAGAAGTCAATGAATATCACAGATGCAATATATTTGACTGAACTACAAAAAGTAGATGTGCTAACAATGACGGCAAAATGGATTTATTGCATCGAATTCACATGAATCTTGCAAAGTACTTCAACCTTTGCATCACAGATGATTGAAGAAGATGTTATTTCTTAATATTTTAATTCAATAAAATGTTGTTGAAAATATCATTTCTTGAAAATATGTATTTTTACCTTTGTGCCCAGACTAAGGGATAACCTGTAGATTTTTCGATGAACCAGATGTTAAGATTGAAAGAGAATGAAATGGGAAAAAACTAACACATTAACTGCAGAATAAAGGATTAAAGAGCTAGTGATTACAGAAGTTCGGAACAATATCAAAATGTTTGGCAAATAGTTGTGTGGAGATGGAGATATAAATAAAAGTTGGGACAATACAGAATACAACCATCCCAATGTTTTTATAAAAACTAAAAATGTTACTAGAAAAGTAAAAGATAATTGCAATTATGTGATTACGAGCAATGGCTACCAGATATATCTTGCATGAAGGTGCGAATAATTAATTTTAAAGGATATACCTATACTGGCAGCAAACCACCTGCATACAGATCGAAAATGTATTCAGTAAGTATACAAAAATAAAAAGGGGTATAAGACAGGTATGCGTCTCCTCACCGCACTTATTCAAGCTATACAGTTAGGCAATTCTGAGAGAATTAGAAGTCCTGCCAAGATTAATTATTGGCGGCTACAATCTTAACAACATAAGTTTGCATATGCAATGTTGTTAAGATTGTTGTGTTGATAGCAATCACAGAAAGAAAACTACATGAACTCCTACAGAAGGCAGTGAGGGAAAGCGAGAAATGACTAACCATCAATTGCAAGAAGACAGAATGCATCAATGTTAGCAAAAGGAACAACTCATCATACAAATTACAAATTGGAGATACCAAAATAAAACAAGTACAGCAATTTGGGAAGTGTTTTAAGTGAGTACGAAAAATTTGATACTGAAATCCGAAGGTGTATTGTGATAGCGAACGTTGCCCCTCAAAAGATAAGCAAAGAGAAAAGTTCGTTAGAAACAAAGAAAGGTGTACTGAACTGTTATGTAATATTAGTTCTCCTATATAGCAGTAGATGCTGGACAATCTTCACACAGAAGAAGAAGAGATTTGAAGCAACAGAAATGTGGTTCTACAGAAGGGTGCTGAGAATACCATGAACCAAACATGCGAGCAACGACGAAGCTTTAGTGAAAATATAAACAAAAATGACGATTATCCCACAGGAAGAGATAGTTGAAATTTCTACGGCACATAATAATAAAAGAGAATTTGTAACTCACATGACAGATTGAAGGCAAGATGGACAGAGGAAAACAATAGAAGAAGAAGAAGAAGAAGAAGAAGAAGAAGAAGAAGAAGAAGAAGAAGAAGAAAGTATATACCACACAATATAACCATCATTTATACCACACTTTGGTTATTTCGTTGTCTTTCTTTAACAATAACTGGAAGATAATTGCTTTTACTTGGTCTCAATTAAAAATTTCAGAATAAACTTTGAAGACTCAGCAAAATAATAATAATAATAATAATAATAATAATAAAAATAATAATAATAATAATAATAATAATAATAATAATAATAATAAGAAGAAGAAGAAGAAGAAGAAGAAGAAGAAGAAGAAGAAGAAGAAGAAGAAGAAGAAGAAGAAGAAGAAGAAGAAAAAGTAACCATAGTAAAACGAAAATCAGAATGTTAGAATGGCCTAGAAATATCAGGGTGTTTATATCAGGAGGTGGAAGAGACGTGTCTCATGGACAGGACGAGTTCTTTAGTTTTGGTCGACAGTCATTCTATAGGTGGTATCTTGAATAAAATTATCCCTTATCGATTAAGGCCAAAACGCAAAAAAAGCAACAAAAAAAACAGATCTCAATGTTTGCAAACAAAAACTCATAGAGGATCGATTGTCACACGGAAAAAACAAAGGTCGCATCCCTCAGAGAGGAACCAACTTGGGGTCGAAAAATCTGTCACTGGAACAAACTCTGCCACCAACAATAAGACAATTGGTTACCAAAACCGGATTAACTCCAACATTGGACCTGGTGACTTAATGTCAAATTAATTAATAAAAAGGAAGCAAACAAAATGAAATTATGAAGAGTATCAACAATTTATGTCATTTGTTTTCACTGAACTCGAAAATCCACAAAATAACATCACGGATCAGACATACTAAATATGGAGAGATATGGCAGCAACTAAAATAAGACCCTATTTTGACCCAAACATATTTGCCAATGTCCGCAGGGACATCATGCTAAATAAAAAAAACTCTCAAATACAGGACTAGATAAGATAAAACTAAATATATGACAAAGTACAATCCGACAGAATCCAAATAAAAATGCGGTAAGAGTAGAAATAGATAATATGACAGAGGATAAGATACTAATATAAATGAGATACGAAATAATGATCTCTCAAGAGATAAAATGGAAGAATCTAACTGCGTCATAAACAATTGCACTGTTTCAGATTCTGTCACTAATGAAGGTGAACCAATCGACATTAAAGCAGAATTCCTTGGAAACAACAGAGTTGAAATCACTGAATCAAAAAACCACATCATTCAAATAATCAGCAAAGTAACTAGCATACAAATGTTAGAAAGTGACCAGCTTCTAAAAATTATTATTATTATTATTAATAATAATAATAATAATAATAATAAGAAGAAGAAGAAGAAGAAGAAGAAGAAGAAAAAGAAGAAGAAGAAGAAGAAGAAGAAGAGTGTGAAAGATTAATTTTAAAACGAAAAGTTGCATTAGAATTTATAATAAAAGAAAAAGAAAATTGGAAAGCTATAAAAAGAGATGTTAAAGTATGAGAATAAAAACAATGCATTGCGAAAGACATAAAAGAATTGATGATGTACTGAAATGGAATTGGATGTGAATAGGACATTTGAAATGATAACCTGAATTCTTATTATTGATGATACAGAGCATTTCGCTAAGAACCAAGTATGTTAATGCCACAGCAAAATTTTAATGGTAAACTTATAAGATGAGACCATTAATTGTATAATAAATGAGTGCAGAAAATTAACTTAGGCGTAAAAATGAGAAATAGACGACTGTAATATCCTACTGGAAATTGTGAAAAGTATATCTTAGAGAATAAAAAATTATGTGTAGCTCTAAAATTCAAGACCTCCCCAATCCTGGCTAGACTTGAATTTTGACAAAAATGGCGACCTGTCAGTGAATGTTTCTGCTCCATTAGATCAAAGAATGACATTGAAAAAAGCGAATGCTGGACAAGTATCTAGATCTTGTTTGAAAACTGAACAAAATACTGAAACATAACGATTTTACTTATATTTAGTTTGGCTGCATTTAATTTGGCACTAGTGAAGTCAGTCTTGATGACATTGAACTAGATTTTCACAGTATTTAGAATGGTTTCCCACTGCAGCAGTATGTAGTCTCAATTCTGTCTTCCTGGATAATCGTCGTTTTTATACTTTTTGTTGAAGTACATTTCACGAGTGTCTAACTGAATTTAAATCTGCAGATATGCTCAACCAATCGAGAATATTTATCTTTCCCTTTCTTCTTAGCGTAATGTTTGGGATCATATTCACGCTGGAACACAATATTTCTTACAAAATTATTTGAGTGAAGGTAATATGTTCTGTTTCAATATTTTTACACTTAATCTTTTGTCTTCATCATTCAGTTGGTGAACTACAGCTCATCTGTGACATTAGAGTTTTAAGACTCCAATGCATGACATCATCAGTACTATGCATAACTATCGAAATCAAACGCTTTCGTGTATACCTTACCATCACACCTCCGAACGCATTGGATGACATTTGACACAAATGAGTCGATTCATATGAGTATTATTCATTTGACCATATTGTGCTGTCACAAAGTTTTGGAATTTTATCTTTATTTTCTTATGTAATCTTGAAACGAGCTTGTTTATGTATCAAATTCAGTAATATAACGAATAGACCTTGGAGTCAGTTTGCATACTCGAACTTGATTCTGTATACATCCGATTTTTTTCATTTTTTTTCAGCTTTGTACACGAATACAACAGTATAAATTAGGTAGCTAAATTTTGGTAGCTATTATTATCTTTGTGCAAATAATCTTTTTCTATGTACCGTGTCTCCTCAAGAAGTTACTGATCATGGATCTCCACAATTTCTTGTACTTTTTGTTTTTAATAATTTTTTTTTTGTTATTACCCCTAAAATTTGTTCCGTCATTTATTTAGTCAAACTTCCTAAGTAGGTTATGCGTTGCTTTCCTCTGTCTCTCTAGCCTTCAATCTGTCCAGTGAGTATCAACATTTTCACGCCCCATTTCCTCATGCGCACTAGATGTTTCAAACGTCTGTTGCTGGTGTTAAGTGTCCTTTTTTTCCATTTTCTCGAAAACTGATTAAAAAAAAACGAAATTTAGATGCTATGTGAAAGCATCGAAAAACTCCAGGAGAACCACTGATCATAACAGCACCAGAATTTTGCGGCTTACTTAAGGCTGAGGCAGTTAAGGATAGACACGACAGAGGTAAAAAAAAATTCACAAAACAACTACAAATTGCCGCTAAGGAACTACGTAATCATCCGGATATAATCGTCAAAAAATCAGAAAATACTAAAATATTTGTTGTCTTAAACAAATCCAACTGCAACACAAAACTCGAGCAAATACTCAACAACCATACAAAATTTTAAAAAATTAACAGACATTCAACCAACCAACTAAAATTAAAAATTAACAAAATTATCACTGCCTATAATGCCGAACAAATCCCGGTTACATATATGGCACTATAAAAACACACAAAAAACCTACCCTCTCCGTACTATTATATTGCAAATTCCAACTCCTGTGTATCAATTAATAAAAATCATCAACCGACTTATCATACTATACCTTCCTAGTAAACACAGCATAAAATCTTGAAGTAATTCAAATTTTACAAGATGAAAAACCTAGCAATGAAACTATAGCCTCACTCGGCGTCGAAAACTTATTCACTAATTTCCCTATTTGCAAAATTATCAATATTATTATAAGAAACATATACAATAATCCATCTCTACCTCCACTTAAATTTAGGCCTCGTATATTACGGACACTACTGCTAACTTGCATTACAGAAGTCCCATTCTATGATCACAAAATAACATACATATGCAAAGGGATGGTGTCTCCATGGGTTCAGTTCTGGGTCCGACTTTTAGCGATTTCTATATGTCTAATCTCGAAAATAACATATTTAACAATTTAAAAAAAAACCTCCATCTACCTAAGATAGGTTGATGATATCCTTATATTAGTCAAGAATACGGGAGAAATACATAAACTCCAAAAACAATTCCAGGATAATTCTGTCCGTAAGTTTACATATGAATTTAATAATAGTAATAAAAATTCCTTTTCTAGATATACTGATAAACACTAATAACAATAAGTTCACTACTTCCCCATATAAAAAAGCTAGCAGCATAAATTCCTGTACCCTTAATTATAAGAATGAATGTCCAAATTACTAAAAATAGCAATTATAAAAAACTAACAAACCATAAAAATTAATTCATCCACAAAACAAATTTTCTAAAGTGAACTAAATATGAAGCAAACTCTCGTCAATAATTACTTCCCTAACTATATTGTTGATGAAAAAATAAGATGCTCCATCAGATATTTCTATACTAAACAAATAGAATATAATACTTCTTCAACAAACCCCAAACATATCATTTTTTATATCGTGACCAAATACAATCTAATTATAAAAAAAGACGAAAATATTCTAAAAAAATTAATAAATACTAATATATCCATCACAGATCCTAGTAAAAACATATAATTAATCATATACTATACTAAATCTAGTATATCTAATACAATCATTCGTAATGTCTCTTCTCCACCTACTAACGTGTTGCAGAAACCAACATCGTTAATAAATCTAAATATCTTCTGGGAGATTGTATCTCCAACGGTAAAATAATATGTTGGACACACCACAACAACGTTGCCTCGGCGGCTAAGTTTTCATTTGAATGTCCAACATTTCTAAACATTTACAACATACCTGTCCACATTCGCAATTCAGAAACATTCTTGTTGAAAATACTTCTATACTTTGTCATTAAAAGAATAAAAATAAACTAAATATTCTCGAAGCTATCTATACTAAAAATTGAAACCAAACCTTAATAAAAATTAATTACGAATACTCTACAAATGTTTTAAAATGTGTACAATAGATAGTTCGAAATGCCAAGGTTTGCACTAATAGTTTTTTACTACTTATTTCAAAAAACCTCTCCAGTTAGTTACCTCCCCTTAAACGGTGTAGGCGATCAGCGTTCTTCACTCCACAAATAAGAAATTTAACTTCCAGATGAACGCAACAATTTTGTCTTCGAAAATAATGAACAGTACAGTATTTATCTTGTCATAAACAATACTCTGTCGAAAGTACTTGGAATAAAAGAAATATGTATCAACACAGCGATTTTCTCTCGTCCTTCAATAACGACACGAAAAAGCTTATCCGTGAGTATGAAAGGATAATATGAAAGGAAAATTGAAAATTAGTAGAAAGAACATGTCTAAATTATTCAACGAAACATATCTCAATGAAAACATGCCTCCAAAATATACGCATATATATATATATATATATATATATATATATATATATATATTCAAAAAATTGTCCCAATGTCGCGTAGATGTGTCACCTGTCGAATATCAAAAGCCACGAATAACAAAAATAAAATTAACAACTTAAGACAGCCTGCATTAAATAAAATATTTTGAAATGTGTATGATTATATCTAATGTGTATAATATATATATATGTATATGTGTGTGTGTTCGTGTGTGTGCGTGCGTGTGTGTGTATCCGTTTAGGTGCGATCTCGCTCCCAATAGCTGTTACAAATGACATCACCGTGACTATTCCGAAAACCATCAGCTTTCCAAAGAATAACAGGATGTAGATAAATGAATCTTGCTTACCACAGATAACCACATTGGTTCTTGAAATTTTAGATGTTCGAAAATTACTTTAAAAAAACAACAACGAAAATATGATGTTCAGACATTTTATCCACAGTTTTGATCCAAATAAACAGAACACCTTATTCGATAATTGGAAAAATACAATAAAATATAACACATCGTCGGTTCTTTTTAATCGGACCTCTTTCAATTAATACTGGCTGCATAAATATACCTTATCCATATATATATATATATATATATATATATATATGTGTGTGTGTGTGTGTGTGTGTGTGTGTGTGTGTGTGTGTGCGTGTGTGTGTATACAAGTTTCATTTAAGACAACAGTTAATGCACATCGTTTATACTTTTTATTTTGTTTATATGTTTTTTTTCCTTCTCTATACATAAGGTGTGTAAAAATGGTCCTATTGTTTTGCATCTCTACACGTTCAATTAGAATTTAAAGTAAAAATAAAATCATCCTTGATAATGGCTAAAAGAATAGCAGAAAGCGTGCGGACAAAACACTCGGACAATTTCTAACATCTTATGTACAGAGAAGGAAAAAAAGCATTATACGAACACAAAAAATATTAAATAAAACGAATAAACGCAATACCCTATCAATCGTCTTTAATGAAAGTTACACACACACACACACACACACACAATTCATAATGTTTTACTTATTACCGATAATATGTTTCGTTCACTACTTTGTAATAATAATTTAATGTTAATGCTTCAAATAAGTTCTTTTATCAATAAGCTAGAATATATTTGTAGTATAACTCATTAAATATACATAGAATTAAGAATTAGTATATTCAGTAATTTAAAATATCTAGTGTTACATTATCTGACATATCTAATATCACAAAGTCTTGGTGATTCATTGATAACAATTGATGTTTTCTCTTTCCAAATATATTAGAATATTGTTCCATTAATAATCATGTCTTGACATCTTGATGTTACATAAACAATTAAGATCTGTTTTACTCAACTTGTGGAACATTTGTAGTAAAGAAATAGAGATAGAAAATGTATGGATTAAAAAGGAATATTACGAATACTTTTGTATAATAACAGGTTGTGTGTAGTGTTTGCTCTGTTTGTGTTTAGGAATCAACACAATAGACAAAAGATAAAAAGAGAACTCTTGCTTTTAGAATTATATTGATAAGAAACAAGCAAATCATAGAAAAAATTGCTATATTGCTTCCAATTCAAGAATACAACAAAAAGAATCATGGATCTTATCTAGTATTGAGTATTCTACGTATTATTATGGAGAAATTCATTTAGAGTAAGAAATATGTTAAATAAAGAAAATTCCCGATGGTACCAGAACTAAAAAAAGATTTTGCATATATTTAAACTATTGGTTTATTTAAACTTTGATTTATTGCATTAGTGTAAGTGAATTAATATAGAATTTTGGCTTTATTTTCAATGCAGAATGATGAAAATTATTTATAGATACCTCTAAAAGTCTAAGATGCACTACTGTATAATGGTAATAAATATACATCAGTATCTGCTGCTCATTCTTTTCATTTAAAAGAAACATAGCAGGCTTAGAAAAATGTTCTTGAAAAAATCATCTAGAGATACTACATATGTTATTGGGTCAGCAGTCAGGATATACAAATTCCTATATTTTCTCTGTGGGTGGGACAGCAATGCCAAAGATTTGTATTGGGTTCGGAAAGAATAACCAAAGTATGAATTAACTACAGGTTGGTACGAAAAATATAAAACTTAATATTCTGCCATCTTCATATTAATACTCGGTTAATGAAGAGTTTAATTGTTTTTGTAGTTTTATTAAATGATGGAACTAGTTTTATATACTTCTGTTAAATATCATATCGCCACTGCAACAGAAATGACCAGAGGAAGCGTTATAAAGGCAATCACAGAGTAGCATCAGTTCACACATTGAACCTAGAAGCTTCTGAATTCCCTACCTGTCTCGTATTGTCTTCACCAACTACTATCATGTGTACACCAAAAAAAATGACTTGACCTTCAAACTCACCTTCGATATCGAAGCAACCGCCAATATATTTTTAAAATCACAATGGAAATATATACTTATAAACGTAATTTAAATTTTATAGATTGGGTCGGAACAAATGTTTATAGAGATTTTTAAGAGAATTTCAGTATTTCACTATTTAGCTTTTTGTACATAGATTTATCCATTGTTCTCCTACCATTTTCAAAGTTTGAGGCAGCTTCATGTTGCCATCTCCGCAGATCTTGGTGCATTTCTGGGAGAGTAATTTGCATAAGTATCTACATAGGATTCTAGAGATTTTAAGTACTTCTCACTAAGAGAATTTGTGCTAAGGTTGAAATACGTTATCCATTGCCCACCAGTGCATGTCTGAATTCAACGTTTTATTTGCGGAAGGAGTTCGTAAAACGCAATGTCCTTCCAAACCCATCCGATACACATCATCATCATCACCATCATCTTCGTGTGTTGACTGGTTGTTATGATGGTTAACGGTAACTAATGTCGTTTTCCTCAGGATCATTTCTTGTAAACAATCCATTTTTCGTTGTTTGTGATAATTCTTTAAAAAAAAATGGGTCGTTTTCTGGCGTTTAAACAGAAGTGAAGATTCAGCCCATTAATGTTTTTCCGTTAAATCGTGAAGCACCCAAGCGTCATAGCTTTTCACGTATATAAGTGTGTTCAAATGCCGTACAACTTTCATATATGTGGAGTATCATATCGTGGGACTTGGATTGTTTTTAATCAGTGTTTCAATTTGATCATCATCAATGGCCGCAGACCTCGATCTTACAGATAAGAACTTTCACTTCTACACAGAAAACCATTTATGAACATTACTCCCTGCTATGGCACCATATCCACAAATCTTTTAGCTGTTTCTGTACAGAATTATTTTTCTTTTTATAAATAAAAGAGCATCAAAAGTCAAAAATGCATCATATTTACCGCTGTTTTCACGTTCAAGATAAAAAAAAATTATTTAAAATTAAATATCCACAAGCAAACCATATGGAGAGATGAATTAAAAAGTCACATTTCAGAATATCTATCTATCTATCTATCTATCTATATATATATATATATATATATATATATATATATATATATATATATATATATATATATATACATATACATATATATATATATATATATATATATATATATATATATATATATATATATATATATATATATATATATATATAACCGAATGGGTAAATATAGGTAGGTATACGAGCGAGCGGTCGTATACAAATACATATAATACTCTATAGCGGAAGAAAAAACAGTGCTCAGTGTTAAATAACAGAGCTATTTAATATATATATTAAGAAATATACATAATATTTTGCACAACTCCGAATCAATTTTCAAGTGCATGTAACTCAGAGTTGTGCAATTTTGTATATTTCTCAATATATATATATATATATATATATATATATATATATATATATATATATATATATATATATATATATATATGGAGAGATAGAGTGAGAGATGGGTGTGGTGTGTATATGTGCGTGCATGCGTGCGTGTGTGTTCTTCCAAGGCAGACAACGGAAATTAACTCCACTATATTCCACAAGAATGAATGGTAATTCACAGATTTTTAAAAAAAAACACACAAAAGGAAACTGTGCAGAACAATGATTGCATATATTATGAACTGATATGGCATTTCTAAAAATAATGAAATAATTATGAAAATAATTTAAAAAAATAATAAAATAAAATATGATGAAAATAGAAAATGTATTGTGTTCATAAATACAAAATTAAATCACTTCTGTTAATTGAAACAATTTTTAATGACGTCTGTTACTGGTGTATAATATTGTTTCCAAAGCCCCTTTAAAGAAATCGAAAGAATTAGAAATCAGAGGAAGAATCGAAGTCGTCCAGCTATTGACATCACTTAGGTAGAATATGATTGCTAGAGTAGTGAGAAGACATGCTCTTACGTGAGTGCCAATGAAAAATACGATGTACTAGTTGTGTTCAAACTTAATGATACCATTATCGGTAGAAATGTTGTCAATTATTATTTAAAAGCTTCCGATACCTCACAATCATTTGTTGACGATATTACTCTTCCCAACCCGCTAAATAATATCTCACCCATGCATGTGTACTTCAAGCTCCCTACACCGACTCAACGAAACAACCAAGTTGTCAAAGAAATCAAACACAATGGGCGAGTGACAAGGACATCACGCCCAGTTAAGACCACCCAGTTCCGGTTCGTTTATCTTAAAGCTCTTTGTTTCCGTTGCCATCTTTGTTCTTGCTACTGCTGCTATTTTACGTTAGAGAGATTTCATATTGGATCGTGTGTGTTTTTCTGTGAATACTTTATGTGTAAACATATTAGTTTTCCTATTAATGTGTTACACTCATCTTTGTAGGTGAAAATACGTAGATTAGTGTACGTTACGCCAGTCTTTATATATGTAAACTAGTATATATTAGTATGTTACTTTTCCAGGATATGGTCTTATTAATGTACCTACACACAGCTAACAAATTTATTGATTTATCTATGCAAATACTTAATAATTGTGCAATAAATGTTTTCAAGCTGCTGACGTTCCACACTACTTCAAACAAAAGGTTAATAAAGAATCCCTCATCAATACTGGAAAGAGCGACGATAGCTTAGAAATCTATTTCCCTAAAAATTGTTTAATAGATTTTATAAGTTTTAATCAGCAGTTACACTGGCTACCCGTCAATTTATGCCAAATGTTTCCTTAAAAGGGAAAGGCTAATATTAACATTACCATTACCATTGATTTTATGCTACACCATCTCACCCTTAACATATGGGATCTGATCAAATAAAATTGAAAATTTGTGCCTGACAATTGCCAAATGCATCAAACCTCGAGGAAAAAAATATTAGTAGTATAAGTTTTAGCTCTGTTATTTTGCAACGAATACTGTTTTATTACCGTCAGTATTCAATGTGAGCACTTGTATATTGTATTAAGTATATATATATTTCTGGTTCTGTAGCTTTTTATTTAATTAGATACGCATATACACATACACACTGGTATACACGTCTCTGAATATAGGGTGTGCGATGGGTAAATTATCGCCATTTTATATTTTTAATTTTCCGCATGCGCTTTGTCTTTTTTTTTATTTTGTCGACTGCAGAGTTTAGTAGGGTCCGTTGGGCACCGACTGTTATAAAAAGAACATCACTCCGCTAGAAATTTGGAAACAGCATGTTCTACTGCTTGTCATTTATGCTGGAAGGTCCAATAAAAACATTTTATAGTGTTTGGGTGTTAATCTGAGGACAGTGCAGAGGATTCGGAAACCATTGGATGAGTCTAATGGTGATTACGAATGTACGGCAGCTCGAAAAACTCATTCTGATCGTTCTGATAAGAAAAGAACCCCCGAATTTGTTAGTGAGGACCTCAGATTTAACTCGGAGGCCCACATCAACTCCCTTGAGGTTGTAGTGCTGCCCTGAGTCAAGAGGGTGGCTGCTGGAAATCCCTATGTCTGGCAATAGGACTCTGCACCATGCCACACAAACAGGAGAACCCATTCATGGCTGTCAAACAATTTCTACAGCCACATTACCCCTTACATCTGGCCACCTATCTTCCCAGACTGCAACCCCTTGATTATTATGTGTGGGGCACAGCTGAGCGAGAGGTGAACAAAATTCTTTGTAACACCAACGATGAATTGAAGGCAAGGATTATGACACCATTCACCAATTTAAACAAGGAGACCGTCCATAAGTGTTGCCGAAGATTCCGAAGTCATCTGGAACACGTGGTTGAAGCCAATGATGATTTTATTGAATAAATTTACTCTTTAGTATTTCAAGATATTTTGTGTCATTCTGTTAAAGTGAGATGTCAGTGTTATTTTCATTTTTGAGTAATTTAGACGACAATTTATTCATCAGACCCTGTATATATATGTGCATGTTCATGGATTGTATGTTTATTTTTACGAGCTCATGATGCATATTTTTTGTTTCATTTATACATATATATGTGCGTGTGCTTGTATATGTGTGCGTGTGTGTGTGTGTGCGCACGTACATTCGCGTGCGTGTGTGGGGTGTTTCAAGTTAAGAGATTTGAAAATCAACAGGATCTAACTTGGGTTCATACATAAGTTACTGGCGCCTGCGGGAAATAAATATCTTCTTTAAAACATAAGCAATCCCAAATCCTGGAATTAGTAATAAATAGTTTTCTATTGACGTGAACATATGCAAAAATATTAATTTGATTGTCCATGTATGTCTGTATATCTCTGATTTTAAATATATGAATTTTTCTTTTGTTATGATATATTATATACATGTTTTTATTTAATTTACCAAATTTTCTCTCAAATCAAAATTTAAATATATCAAATATCAGTTTAAAATAGTTTAGTTATAAAAGTTGTACCAAAATGGAATACAAGTATCAAATTGTTGAAGAAATTATAATTGCATAGTCTGACATAAGGACATAAATGACCAGAATCGCGTGAGTTTTAAGTCACTACTATCCTGACGAATAGCGAATCTACTGGTAAAAGTTCCGACTGACGCAAATTCAGTTTCGATCCTAGCTAGAGGCAACCGGACGTCTATCCACACTGATGAGCTGTGAAACAGCGAAACAGTCTGTCTGTGGATGACAAATATATATATATATATATATATATATATATATATATATATATATATATATATATATATATATATATCTTTAAAAATAAATTAAAGGTTAAAGTATGACCAAAATTATTATGTAATATTTAACTCTCTTAAGTAAAAGTGATCTTCTTTGCTCTAATTGTTGAACTGATATGGAATTCTTTCACTTTGGGATTAGCTTCTTTATTTGTAATCTAATTTGGAAAGAGAATGAAATATATAACTATAACGTTTTTCGGACTACCTTTGACAATAGAGAGGAGCAGCAGAACCTGAGATATAAGTTTTAATTGTGAAATTCATCAAATTAAATTAATAATTATAATCCATCTTTTAGTATCTGATGAATATAATATATATATATATATATATATATATATATATATATATATATATATATATATATATATATATATATATATATATATATATATATATATATATGCATTTTAATATGCGTGTGTATACGTATGCATGTATGCATATATATTTGAAAGTTAGATTTGTAGATACATACATGAAGATCAACTGAGAAATAAATGTTCAAATATGTCATGGAGAGTTTCCATGTTTTCAGAAGATGTATCAATAATGAAATAAAGTAAATAATTTTTTTTACTAAAGTTTCACTATTTGTATTTATTTTTCTTGCCATCTCTTTAAGTCTTTCATTTCATTATTATTTTAGTCAGTTTCATCATTTGTATTTTTTGACATGTTTAGTTTTTCATTTCTTTCTTTATTGTTGGTTGAATGGCTGTTTCATTTTTTCTTTATTTGTCATTTAGAGACGCGCAGCCACAGTATAAAAGGCAAGCGTGTCACCGCGCCTACGCGAAAGGACCACACCCATCCTTTAACCACAGTTTCCGCTAATGTCGGCACGCGGCCTATTTGCTCTAGTCTTTCATCGGGAATTTCTGGTCAGCAAAATTTCTACCGTCATTTCCTTTATCACAATGACCATTCTTCGATATTTCTAATTTTCCGCGGTCGTCCCACAGTATTCATTTCACGTGGATAACTTATTTTCCCTTTCCCGCACAATATATTATCACAAACATTCTTTCTTTCTTTCTTTCTTTCTTTCTTTCTTTCTTTCTTTCTTTATAATAATCATTCCATCCAAAAAGTTTTTACTAATTCATGCTAACGCTATAGTCTTCTTTCTTTCTTTCTTTTTCTTTCATCAGAATAATCATTCTGTCCTAAAGTCTTTCGTAATACGTGCTTACGTTCATATGTTATAGTTTTCTGTGTCACTTGAACATATTTCTTTCTTTCTTTCTTTTCATTATAATAATCATTATGTCCAAAAGTCTTTGGTAATTCATGCTAACCTTCATATGTTATAGCCTTCTATATAACTTGAACGTCTTTCTTTCTTTCTTTCTTTCTTTCTTTCTTTCTTTCTTTTCATTATAATAATCATTCTGTCCTAAAGCCTTTGGTAATTCATGCTAATGTTCATATGTTATATGTCTATTGAACAACATGAATATCTTTCATTTTTATTGCGTGAATATATGTTTTATTATTTTTCTTTCTTTGGTTAAACCATTACTGTTTTATTTTACTGCAACCGTGCACACGCTTACACAGACACACACATATAAACGTGTACACGCGTAGAAGAGAACGTATGGATAAATAAATTATGTCATTAGAAGAAATACAAAACGTTTTTTTTTTCTGATAGGTATAACAAGGCTGCTGAAAAGTCCCCGCCTTGATTAATTTAATCAAATGTCTAAACATAGATAGATAGATAGATAGATAGATAGATAGATAGATAGATAGATAGATAGATAGATTATACTAATGACAATAATAGAAATATTCAAAATGTAAAAATTAATAATTGGAAATCATTTGGACGTATGTGGTTTGTTAGTCACATTTATGTTTGACTTCTACATAGGGTAAACAAAAATGTCTACTGAATATATATTTGTTTTTGTTTAATGATGAGTGATAAAATATTGATGCACTGCAACAATGGAAAAATCATAGGGAAAGTGGAATATGTTAGAGAAAACAGTAAATAAAACATGTTTTCACAGAAGAATTGGTAGGAGTATTTGAAACTTTACTGAATTAGTACTTTATTTTACTAACACAAGCATATTTATATATCTATCTATCTATATATTTATATATATATATATACATATATATATATATTTATATATATATATATATATATATTTATATATATATATATATATATATATATATATATATATATATATATATATATATATATATATATATATATATAAAAGTGGGCATTGAAGTCAACACACAGAGGCGACAGTTTGTTTCATGCCAAACATAATCATCAGGCATGTTTAGTATGAAACAGACTGTCGCCTTTAGGTGTTGACCTCAAGGCCCAAAGTTTTATAGTTACATATGCTCTATAACTGATGTTGAACACATTAACACATGAATATAGCATACATTAAAACTATATTTTATCATATGTGTGTGTATGTGTGTATCTTGAGCAATGAAAATTGTCAAAAATTAAAATTTCAGACCCACTGGGTTGTATATTAATATTTTTGTTTTATTTTTAATTAGATTCCTCGACTAGTATCTGCCCAGAGAAATAATACTTATGCTTTTTAATGTGTATATATATATATATATATATATATATATATATATATATATATATATATATATATATATATATATATATATATATATATATCCAACATATTTTATTTACTCTAAACGTTATTGAATACCCATTTTTGCGTAGACGGTCCGTTTTTTTAAAACAATATTTTATTTCGTTTACCGGTCTCTCTCTCTATATATGTATGTATATATATATGTATATATATTTCGTCATACAAAACACGTACCAGCGAATGCCCATATTACTGCAAAATAGCAATTATGAAAAATCTAATACATCGTGCAAAAATTAATTCATCCACAAAACAGATTTTTTACAGTGAACTAAAGAATATAAAACAAACACTTATGAAAAGAAATTACATAAAATAGACAACACTTGTCTATATTATTTAATAAATCATGTATGAATATATATATATATGTATATATATATATATATATATATATATTTATATATTTATATATATATATATATATATATTTATATATTTATATATATATATATAGAGAGAGAGAAATAGATAGATCCCAGTAAATATATATTTGTGTGCTCCTACTATACACACAGACGCAAACACGAACACACACACACACACACACACACACACACACACACACATATATATATATATATATATATATATATATATATATATATATATATATATATATATGTAAATATATATAGAGAGAAAGACAGACAGACACAGAGACAGAGATAGGGTGAGAGATAAGGAAAGATATATGTTTAAGAAATATACATCCCGCAGTATATATTTTTGTTCAGAATTTTCGAAAATTATTGCCCTATTTATTAGTCATATGATGTTTAATAAGCCTGTACAAAAACAGTTATTTAAAATGTTTACCCTAAGATGAATAACATACAATATGGATTAAACTCACAAAATTATGAATTTTATGTAAAATATGCACTGCATTAGACCCTATAATATTTATTTAAATTAGTCTTCGATGCAGCCACAATGATTCATATGTGGACATGAAGCTTATTTGTGCTCTGTGAGATAAACTCGGCATCCATATTTTTGGACACAATTTTGTGCGCATTAACTAAAATGTAACATTTATATCTTCAATCTTTTTCTTTCAGTTTTTTTAGCTGATAATTCAGTTCCCTGACTTCTTTTACCTATAGATAGATTTTATAGATGGAACGGTCGAATTGTAAGTAAAATATGCTTACAAAAAGAAGCAGAGAGAAAAATAGAATTAATATATTCGAATGATTATGTCGTCTATGTTTTTTACGACTAAGGTAGGAAATGACTCGGAGACTGATTTAACAAGTTAATAAGAACAGAATTATTTCAGCAGATATGTAAAACATAAAAAATATCTGTCACCAGAATGATTAAAGAATTAGAGTGCATCTAGTTGTGAAAAGCATGTCAAAATGTTACCTTAGGGAGTTTTTGCTTGTTTCTTTCCCAGTAAATACATCAATCAGAGTAAAGAAAAGCAATCTTTTATTTAACCTGTAAATGTACATAGGAATTGTGTGATGGTTGGGATGGCTGAAGCCCTGTATGTTTGAAAGAACTGAAATACATAATAGTTTGTATGAAGTGTTGTCACATTTTAAAAGTAATTTATTGAGGGCTCATACTGGGAACATAAGCACCTAGACGAGACTACGTGGTCGTAAAATATACCTTCTGTCTTTTCACCTACCCTGTCGGTGACCATCGTACATAAGTTGTTTTTATTACATATTATCTCTTACATTATTCTCCTTTTCTTAACGTTTTTAAAGTGAGATAAATCAGAAAGGACTGTTTATAGATACTTAGCAGATGAAGGAAGAAAAGATGAACAAAACTACGTCGATTGTTACAAAAGTTATGATAAAATATAAAATAAATTAAAACAGCTATGAAAATATTGAAATACTTTGTTTTCAATACTTTTTCAGATATTTGGACTCATTCAATATTGTTTTATGTTGTTTCCACAACATTTCCATTCTAGAGCGTTCTTCAGATATATATGGATAGCCCATATAATAAGAGGTTCCTTTTTTGATTGAGCAAATCAGAAAACAATAGACAAAAATTTACATCAATATACGTAACATAAGTTATTCAATTTTTGGCAATGCATTGAAGACAGCTTATTCCATAATTTATACACTGAGATGCTTCTACTTATTTGTTAAGTAACTAATGCACATGTTGTTGAATAACAAAAACCACACCATGTTTAAATTTACGAGGGTTTCATACAAACATCTATGTAACAAGTTTATATATGCTGATTCGTACAATTTTTGTCACTCTCCAGCAACTTTCCATAAACCTTATTCTAAATAACTCTTTGTCACTCTCTAACAGCTTCCTATATATGTTATTCTAAATTAATACATGTTATTCCAAATTAATTCCAGATAAGGTAATGCACGCCAATGTCTCCTCGGATATTATTTGCAGTAGGATTTTCCCTTTTACATATGACTTTCTATATTACACAGACATAGCATGCTACGAATGCTATTTTTTGTCAAACTATTCTCTCGTTAGAGACTAACAACTGTAAAATGATTACAATGTGTAGTTGTATTTTTGTAAACTATCATAATGCTATCATATTCAGAAATCATTTGGGATTCGTTCAGCTGCAAGTTTTATATTGTATTTGTTATATAGGAATAAAGTGTCACTACCGACACTTGATTTTGAACATTGATCGCCAGAGAGTAAACAACAGACAATCCCATTAAGTAGATCATGTGACCATGGGAAAAACACATAAGTAGAAAGTAGCGTAACGTCTAAACGATCGCATTTCTATTATGTCCTCTTTTACTATACGGATCACCATTTCTACTCTATTCTCTATTACTATACGGGCCGCTATTCTCTATAATATTTCTCTATTCGGATCACAATGAGAATTACTATTCGAGCGAGTATTATCGAGCAAGTACTCTTAGTGCGAGATTATTCGAAAGCGTCTGACACCAGCATTATTCAACGCCGTACTATAGTTGTATCTGCGATTACAAATTCTCTACAAGAACAAGCATCACAAAAGTGGCAACGAGGATTCATTGACATCACAAAAGTGGCGATAATGATTCGTAAGTATTCCTTGAGGTTACACGAGGATTCGTTCAGTAGAGTACAGCGGAATGGAAGAACTAAAAGCTATCATGACTCAAATTGTTAGCGCTACAGAAGCAATAACAAGAACAATAGTTGCAGCAACAAAAATACAAAAAGAACATTTGCAGCAACAAAAACAACAAACTGAACAGCAATTACAATTACAACTACAACAACAGAAGTTTGTTGAGTTGTTTACCATAATGATGGAAAGAAAACTTTAGATTCATCCACTCCAGATACTGTTGCTAATTCAATCAGCGAACTTGTGTACAATCCAGACGAAGGGATAATTTTCCAGCTTATTATAGAAGATACGAAGAGATCTTCAAAAGGGATTGTTCGCACTGGAATTATGAAAAGAAAGTTCGTTTATTATTAAGGAAATTGTTCCCTGCGAAACATGAAAAATATGTGAATTATATGTTGCTGAAAAAAAAACAGGAGAGATAAATTTTGATGAAACTGTTCTTATACTATCAATATTTTTTTGGTAGTTCGAGCTCATTATTTAATACACAATGGCAAGTCCGACAATGAAGATTTTGTCACTTATGCAGGAATCCTTAATCGAGAATGTGAAAAGTTCAAGTTAAATGAATTAACTCCTGATTTATTTAAATGCGCGATATTCGTACAAGGTTTAACTTTTAATAAGGACGCAGAGATAAGATTCTGGATACTTCCTAAATTAGAAATGGATTCCAAATTAACTCCAGAAAATAGCGGAAAATGGCAACGTATTGTGAATTTGATACACGATATCGCAAGGATTGAGGAAAAAGACAATTCACAACTACATAGTGCCTGACCATCTAAGAGAAAAACTACAAACGTTTTTCAACACCTAACAGAACATGAAAAAAAGACGATATACTCCACTTCAATACCTAATACTTGTCATGGTTGTGGAGGTAAGCATTTTAAAAGTGATTGTTTTTTTCAAGAACACAATATGTTACGCGTGTGGGAGATTAGGACATAAAAGTACGTGTTGCAGATACAAAATGGAGAAAAATAAAACGTATGCGAACATGAAAAATACATGAGTAACGATAAGCCTAAAAGGGAAATTAACAAGACATTTCAAAAGATGAAATTTGTTTTTGTGTAAATTAACGATGTAAAAATAAAATTACAATTGGATACAGGATCTGATATCACTATCATAAATGGAGAAAATGGGTAAACCCAGTTTATTGACTTCTGATAAATAAAGAGATTGAACTTTTCGGCTGAATTCAGCTGTAACGTTTCTTTTGTGGGAAAAACCCAAAAATCTTTTGTGTTTGTATTAAATAATACTGCTAATTTGTTTGAAACAGACTGGATTGCATTGTTTGGTCTTTGGGACATTCCAGTTAATTCTTTTTCAACAAGATACATGTTGTTACGACCAGTACTAATACAAATAATCGATAAAAACTGTAGGGACCCGATTCATCAAGAGCGCAATAAAGGACATGTCCGCTCCAACAAATATGACAAAGTTACAAGCATTTTTAGGGTTTGCTAATTACTATCACGAATTAAGAGCATCTTTGAATAACCTGCTAAAGAAAGATGTGAAATGAAACTGAACAGATAAATGTCGAAGTGTTTTCGAAGAGATCAAGAAAGTTTTAACATCGGATTTGTCTCTAGTTCATTTTGACCCTAAATTAAAGATTGTGGTTGCATCAGATGTAAGTGATTCGGTTATTGGAGCAGTGTTATTACACAAATACTAGGATGATACAACTAAACCAAAAGCTAATGCTTCAAGATAATTGATTGCAGATGAAAAAAAGCTACAGAAAAAAGGAAGCATTGGCCATCATATTTACTATGAAAAAGTTTCACAAATTCATACATGGTAGAGAATTCATACTACAGACAGACCATCGTCTATTTTGTGCATATATGGATAAAAAAAGATGTTCCCATACATACCGCGAATTGACTGCAGTGCTGGGGAACTATCCTATTGAACTAATAATTATAAAATGGAATTTCTACCATCCAAAAAATTAAGTCATGCTGACGGGTTATCTAGACTAATACCAAGATTCTGTGGACCACTTGAAGACACAGTAATTGCGGCGATAAGGGCCGAAAATGAAATTAATAAACTATTATACAATACTGTAAGAAAACTGACCATAATATTGGAGGAAATCGGAATTAAGTCGGAAAAAGTCGACTTTATAATGAAAATGAAGAAGCAATTAAGATTTAAAGGAAAAATATTGCTGGAAATAATTAATTTTCATAATGTAATGATGTACTTATGTACGCAGAAAGAATTTTGATACCAGCATCTTTGCACAAACGTATGCTAAAAGAATTTCACATAGAACATCAAGGAATTTCTAGAATGAGATCTTTAATGACGTTTTATACTTATTGGCTACAAATGGATCAAGATATCGAAAATTTAGTGAAATCATGCAGAGGTTGTGATCTGGCAGCGAAGTCACCGCCTATCAAAATTCAACCTTGGCCGAAAACCGATGTGCCATGGTCCAGAATAGATATAGCAGGACCGTTAAACGGAGCATATTATCTACTGGTTGTTGAAAGTTACACTAAATAGCCAGAAATATTAAAATGTAGAAGACCAACTACCGCGGTAACGGTAAATTTCCTACACGAGATTTTTGCAAGGTTCGGTGTTCGTGACTCTATCCTTTCAGATAACGAGACTCAGTTCACGTTTAGTGAATTTAATTTTTTTGCAAATCATTAGCAACAGAACATATTACAACTCTCCCTTACAAGATCAAACGGACAAGCGGAACGGTTTGTCGATACATTTAAAAGGGTACTACAAAGTCGGAGGGAGAGGAGTCAGATGAAGTAATGCTACAACAATCTCTGAGTTTTTACAAACACCAAAACCCGTGTCTGGAATGTCGCCTGCAGTTTTGATGCTCGCCAGGAAGATTAAGTCTGTATTTAACAAATTACTACCATAACGGAATACGAAAACATCAAGGAATCAAAATAATATATATAAATATTTTAAACCTGGTGACAAAGTGTTTCAAAATGTACCAACGTGTAGAAGAATTCTGGGAAGATGACGTTATAAAAACAATCAGATCGGCAAAATGGCATACATGGTACAGGGACAAAGGTGAGAACATAAGCGACACCTTAATCAGTTAAAACGGAGATTTACTGACTTAGTAAAAGAGGTACCGATGGAAATATTGTACGACATGTTTGACGTACCCAAGCCACAATAAATTTGTGAACCAAGGAGGTACAGCAAAAGAAAAAGAACGGCAATGAACATTTGAATATTGAACCGAAATAGAAGAAATATAGACTCCAGAAGTTATCTCAAAGGGGAGATGTTATATAAGTGCCGACAACTTGATTTTGAACATAGACCACGTGACCATTGGAGAAACACATCAGTAGAAAGTAGCGTGATGTCTAAACGATCGCATTTCTATTCTATCCTCTATTACTATACGGACGGCTATTCTCTACTCTATACTATTTCTCTATTCGGATCACAATAAAGATTACTATTCGAGTGAGTATTATCAAGCAAGTACTATTAGTGTTAAATTATTTGAAGGCGTCTGACACCAGCATTATTCAACGCCGTAGTATAGTTGTATCTGTGATTACAAATTCTCTACTACAACGAGCATCACAAAAGTGGCAACCACAAAAGAATTTATATATGGTATTTCAAATATAGCAATATAATTTGTACATCTTCAGTTTATAACTATATTTCCAGTAGGTAACGTTGGAAAATATACGTTATCTCTTTAAACTTTTCCTGAACTTTAGCGGGATCACTATGGATTAAGTTTGTTCCGTGTTGAATGTGATAAAAAATGAACTTTTCGTAGCACAGTGGATGGCCTAGAATAAAATTCACAAGCAGCACCTCTTTTACTTCATTACAAATAAATAATAATATAGCTTTTGATCATCTGATCAAAGAAAGAAAAGATTGATCAGAACAGAAGGAAGTAACGAAAGATAAATACAGTTGGAAGGAAGAATGAGTGGGTTAGAAAGTGGCTATTAGATAAAACAAGTATTGTGCAACAAAATAACACTGACGTCGGGAGAAAAACTTGAAACAATAAAAAAAAATTACGAGAGGGAGTTACTTAATAATATTCAAGAAATAACAAAATAGAATAAACAATACTTAATTTAACTTATTTCAAACCCAGATGAACAGTAAGAAGAGAACAACAGATAGACATAAACCCACTGTCTACACCAATGGCGCCAAAAAGAAAGAAAAAAGAAGGAAAGAAAGAGAAAATTATTTAATTCAGTCTTGCTTTCATTTGTTGTTATCCTAGCATTAAGTCGATTGAACGTGTCTTATTGAAATTGTTTGAGAAATCTAGTTAGGTAGCAAAACTCAGAATAAATCTACCAGCAGAATTGTTTCTATCTATGAAATGGAGTTAAGATTCTCAACTGTAATCTTTTATCATACGTCTTACCTTTCCTAAATCGGATGATCGCTGAATTGTTGAAGAAAAGAATATACGGAGATATCTGCATATAGAAATTAATTTTTCTCAATATCTAAAAACAAATGTTACCAATATAGTTTAACAGTCCAACTACAGATATATATTAAAAGGGTTACACAAACACTACTTCCTTCAACAGGTAGATGAAGCCTCTTATTTCATTTACTAGCTAAACATAATTCATTTAAAAAGTAACTCGCGTGATACCTACCTGTTTAATAAAGATACACTCTACAGTACACTGAAATACTATCTACACGTAGACGTAAATAGAAGTTGGCTTGATCATCGTTTCTTATTTTATTCATTGCACTAAAGTAGTGTAATGATATATAATGTGCTAACAGGTATTATATTGTGCACGGAAGATTACTTGTCTCTAAATGAATAAAAAAAATGAAAAATGTCGGATGATGGGGTTGCACCAATTTTCTAAATAACTTGCGATGTTCTTGACTTTTACATGGGCATGACCATCAACTGTAACATTTTTGATAGATATCAAATTACTTTTCCTTTCAGTAATGCGACATGCAATAACTTTTAGCAACTTGATGAATATCCACTCGATAAACAATATTCGACAGTTTTCTTCCCATATCTGGGTGCATTTTTATAATCATGTTTATTAAGCGCGAAATAATGTAAAAAATATTTAAACAGATGCGAATGAAACGAAATATTTTTGTGAGTTTGTTCGATATTTATTGGGTACGCAATTACTACTGCTTTGTGTTAAACCAGTAATTCACAGAGGAAAAGTACTTTTCTCCTTGGGGAAGAATTTCAAATCTAAAGGGAGAAATTTTAGCTTGGAGAGGAAATTAAAAGGAATTTTAGTGAGGGGGGAATCAAAATTGAGAAAGAATCTGCTCTGTATACTACATATATAATTGCTATCTATCCCTGGGGAGGATGATGCTTCTTTTTCATAAACGGTGTGTGCGTCAGCGGATTTTTTAAGTGAGTAGGAGGTTTCAGAAACTCAAATCCACTTAATCTTGTTTAGGGTCTGTTCAATGATTAAGGTTTGAAAAGCATAGGTCACAGAACGTAGTTTAAGTAATATCGGTTTCCTAGGATTTTGTAAGCTTAGTTTATATATTCAAACAAATTATAATTACCCCTGTAAAAGTATTTAAAATAGTGAATAAATTACTAGATGACAATTCAAATAGGGAGGAACATAATACGAGAGTTTGAGGACCAATGTGACAGATTAAGAAAAGCTTACTGAATATCCATAAGAAGATATATATATACGAAGGTAGTTTCGTCTCAAGTCTCATTATTACTCTTGTGCTAACCTAGGCTAAACTAAATCTCCACTTTAAAAGTTGTTAGTGAGTAATTGTATTAGACTAGCATACAAGCAATAGTATATAAGCTACAATTTCTAATAATCTCAATTCCAACTTGGTGAACAACTATTGTCCAATTGCGACTAAGTGCGGATGAATGAGTATTTTTCCTACTAGTTTTCAGTCATCGTTTTTTCTTTAAAGAATCAGGAAAATTTCATTAGAAACAAAGAAAAGGGTACTCGACGGGTATGTAATAGCGTGTATTATTGTGAATGCTGAACAATTTCCTTACAAATGAAGAGGCAACAGACATGAGGTTCTGTAGAAGAATGCGAAATACTATGAACGAAATTCTGAGTATATCATGGATCGTACAACGAGGAAGTTTTAAGGAAAACGGAAATAAAAAGATTACTTAAACTTAGAATCAGAAAGAGACAGATAGATTTACCGAGACACACAATGAGAAGAGAAGGTTTGGAAAATTGAAACATATCGAAAGCGAGGAGGAGGAAGAAAGGAAGCAAGTAACCTACCTAATCAGTTTGTGTCAAGGGATAACAAAACAGAGAGTGAAAGAGATAGTAAAAAGATAAACATTGCTAACACCTACAAAGGATATGAAGTTGTAGAAAGCTCTGATTGTCGACGTTCTGACACATACAAGAAAAGAATATTGAAAATGGAGCAGTAGACCCCGACAATTTTATCAAATTTATTGCCACTTTTACAAGAACATAATTACAAAAAAAAATGATTATTAGCATTGTTTGCGAAATATGTGTGAGTCTATGGAAAATGTTTCTCTTGCTTAACTGTTGGAACCGTTAGGTAACCTTGACATAATAGGGAATGATATTAGAATAATCAAGAATCTATAATGGTAGCAAGTCACCTGCATACAGATAGAAATTGAATGCAGTAAATATACAAAAATAGAAAGAGGAGTAAGACAGGCATGTGTCTTCTCACCAAACCTATTTAACCTTTACAGTGAAGCGATTTCGAGAGAATTAGAAATCCTACCAGAATTCATTAAAAAGCGGAAAGAAATAGGAAATTTTCGTTAGAAAAGAGTACGAAAATGTTACGTAATATCAGTCCTCCTCTATGCCAGTAAACGCTAACAATGTTGTTCTACAGAAGGATGCTGAGAATACCATGGACTGAATATGTGAGCAACAACGAATTTTTAGGGAAAATAAAAAAAGAGCCCTTATGTTTAACATCGGGAAGAGACAGTTGGAATTTCTACGGCACACAATGAGCACTTGAAAATCTGCTGCTAACAGGACAGACTGAAAGCAAGAACAGACGAAAATAACGCATAACTTACCTAGTGAGCATGAGTAAATGGTGAAACAAGGTCTAGGAGAGATAAAAAAAGACAAGGATAGGAAATTGTGAAGAGTCATAATCGCCAACGTCCTGAAAGGACACGGTACATAGAAGTAGTTGTAGTAAAATAACGTCAGTTTTGTCAATCACTCGCAGGTAAGATGACGATGGAATGTCCTCTCCTGGACTCAGCATTTGGTAGAATTTGTTAAAGATGCCTCCCCTTTTCATGCCAGTGATGTTGTCCGGAATGGACTTGGATGCAATTTCAGACTGCGTTTGAAAGTAAGGCTCAAGACTTGATCCACTGTTTTCACTCCCAAAGCCTTTGAGAAAAAAGTGCAATATTCCAAATTATTTTACGACTATAAAAGATAACAGTATTTAGACATGGACTTATTATGATTTCAACTTATATTTTTACCATACGACATTACGTTGTCACTTTTGTTTTAATATCTCAGTTAATTAATCAAATTCACTTTCATCGTTTATAATTGTATCTCTGCATATGCCACATTCATTATTGTATTTTATTTAACTGTGTTGTAATAAAATTCTCTCCATTTCACTTGTTCTGGACTACATTTGCTGGAACTAACAATTTCTTTTATTTCTGAGTATACTTCGTACGATTATGTACAGATAATTTCAGCTTCAAGTATCTTTCCGTTTGGCCATATCTTATTTGATTGTGCAAATGTTCGCTTGGTTTGTTAATTTTTAAATCACTTTTCGACAAAACATTTTAAACATATTTCCATTTTTATCTGATATATTCTGACAAATAATAATCAATTTCATAATTCCATAAACATTTTCCGTCCCAGCAGAACTACTCTTCATCATAGGTAAGCAACTTAAAGCCTTTATTTACTTTAACTTGTTCTTTTTTAGGTGTCTTTACCAATCTAAATAGGTTTCCAAATCATCTATCGAAGATATTTATGGTTATTTGTGTAATTATTGTCTTAGAAAATGATGTATACCTGTAGATCTCTTGAACCAGAATCAGATCTTGCAGATTACCCCAGAAATTCAATTTCTAAATGTATATACGTTTATTTCAATATCCTATCACATTCTTTTAACACTCCCCCTAACATTATTCCGTCTCCGACCCACAAAAACAAGATTCTTTTTAGTAGTTCGCATCTTCTTTTTTTATTGTTTCTTTATTTTCCTGTCTGTAAGATATTTATTCATTATTCTGAAACATTTTATTTGTTCTAGATAGTGGAATTCTATCTCTTAAGTATATCTTTCTTAGCTAATATGTTTTATTGATTTTTACCATTGCAACGATAGGTTTCTTCTTTTTGTGTTTGTGCATAGTTTTATGGATTGTTGATGTTTTACGTGGTTTGAATTTTATATTTTTTCTTTGTTTTATGAATTTTGCTTTATTATTGTTATCCACTTAATAATAATAATAATAATAATAATAATAATAATAATAATAATAATAATAAAAATAATAATAATAATAATAATAATAATAATAAAAATAATAATAATAACAATAATAATAATAATAGTATCTACTATTATTATTATTATTATTATTATTGTACGCGATCTGGCCTAGCCAAAGTGTCCTGTTTGAAACTTCAACCAGAGTGAATTTTTTTTATTGTCTAAGACAATTGCTCTCAAACTAATGGGCACAACCTAACGAAAGTCATAAGAATGGCCATAAATGGTTATAAAAAATTATCAAGTGAAAAAACTAGTGTTTGTTCACGTCAATGTTCACACACAGACATAGACACAAGCACACACACACGCACACACACTCACACACACACACACACACACACACACACACACACATATATATATATATATATATATGTAGGTATCTCCAACAAAGTCGATAACTAACTTTATAAATTAACTTAAAAACAAGAAACATATTTCTTGAAGCTTTTTATTTTAGTTTTAATTTCAAGCTCATAGACGAAATGTAATATTTACAATACGCAAAATACGTTGATCCATTTCAAAACGAATTTAAATTGATTGGGATTATTTTTAAATCAATAAAAATGGCTGATTTTAGCCATATTTACAAATCTGTCAGAACAACGTAATTCTCTTTATGTAAAAATCTTTCAAAATAAAATATAATTTCCTGATACTTTATTTGAGAAAGATTAGCTGATTTAAAGACCAATTAATCTGATTTGAAACAAATATTAATTACTTTTAGTTTAGAATATTGCAGAAAAGTATTTTTAACACGGGCTGGGAGCATTTTTGAGGTGTTGATAACTATGCCAATAGACTTATATTTGGGAATTTTTCTCCGTGGGATTTTTCTGTAAAATTACTTAATGAATATAACATTTTTATATTTTATATTTTTATATAATTTTTTAAATAGCCAAAAATCTAAAAGAGTTACGAATATATTCTAAGTAATCTAATGTTTTATTTAATTTACGTACTTTGGGTTTAAATTTACTATAGTTACCGCTCTTATTTTCTGATAATATCGTCTATGAACATCCGTATTAACAAACATCGGCATGTTTATATACACAGAGAAAAAAATTCAAAATTCTTTTAAAATACTAGGGGTCATTGAATTGTAGTAAGCTTTTCCATTTATGATTAGTATATATATAGGTTTATTTAACAATATACCTAACCGCTATATATAGATACAGAATTTAAAAGATTTAAAATTTTATAAATTATTTTAATTAAAATAAAAAAACGAAAAAAATTCTTGTAAAAATTCATTATTCATCGAAAAATCTTTTTTTAAAGATAATAATGTCTATAATATATCTTATTCATAAAGCTGATAAAAGCCTTTCTAATTAGATAATGCCTTAGTTTTGTTAAATTTTATATTTTATGATTTAGAGCAGATGTTCCATAACTAATGCCTTGTCTTACAAAAAAATTGATGGTTTAAAATCTCCAAGGATTGTGCTTATAACTAATATAAATATTAAGCTTTGTGATAATGAATTTTTCATAATTTCATAAAATTAAATAAGTTTGTGTGAGTGTGTGTGTGTGTGTGTGTGTGTGTGTGTGTGTGTGTGTGTGTAGGCGGAGGTAAAATAAAATTACCAAGACTTTCTAAAAAAGAAATGTTTCTAACATAATTTCATTCATTTGTCAATAAGTCCTTAAAGTTTTATTAAAATTAGACAATTATTTGATTTTTGTAAATCAGTGTTTTTCATCGCAAAGTGACTGAAAAATTTCAATAACTAATTTGTGTTGACCAGCTGTTAATAATAATAATAATAATAATAATAATAATAATAATAATAATAATACAAAGACCTTGAAATCGAAACCTCAAAAATGTGGCGCATGAGGACATCAACAATTCCACTTGTAGTTGGAGTCCTTGGATTGATTAGAAAATATTCAAATAGACTCATTGAAAGAATTCCTGGTA
>OZ038520.1:28740396-28765396 GCA_964036315.1 Acanthosepion esculentum
AGAAATAATTGTTGATCCGAATGCAGTTTTGTCGCAACTTTATAGTGTTGTTTGTTAAATTTTATTCAAAATTTATTAATGATTACTTAATTATTTGTTGTTGCTTATTATTATATCATTCACTTGTGTCTATGCGTTCATCCGTATTTTGTTAATTTGTTTATTATTTACTTAATTTGATTATTGATTTGTTTAGATATTCGTTTATTTCTTCCGGTGCATGGTTATCATATTTGTTTAGTTTAGAATATTGGCTTTGTCTAAAGGATGTTACAGTAATTATCTACATTGTATATAGTGCATATATTTAAATTTTTCAGAATAGCGTCCTACCAAATATTCATTTTTAGTTTTCAATTTTTACGGAAAGTAGTAATAATTTGTTTTCGTGTCTGCATATTGAGATAAGTTGTGGTCGTTTATTTAGTAATTTATGCTGGTCTGTGTCTCGGGATAATACAATAGACTTTACCATCCATACATAATGCACTATTAACCAGCGTATATAAAAAGTCGAGCCAAAACACAATATATATGGCCTGAAGATTGTGTTAAAACATGAAACAGACTGTCGCCGGTTAGTGTTGATCTTGTTCCCGCGTGTCCATGCATTGTGATGGCCAAAGATGCATTTCAAAAGCTAATCAGAGTATTAAAAGATAGAAAAGAAAATAGAGTACTGAACTGTTACGTGATATCTGTCCTCCTAAGAAATAATTTATTAAGAGCTACAAAGGGCAGGAAGATGTGGAAGCCGTGATCGCCTACGTCCTGAAGGGACATGTCTCATAAAGAAGACTCAGAAAATTGATAATAGTTATTGTAGCTTAAAAATCTATTTCTCTAAAAAATGTTAAATAGAAAGATCTTATAAATTTCAATCAGCAATTATACTAGATGCTCGGTCAATTTATGACGAATGTTTCCTTATAAGGAAACGGCTAATATTAACATTACCATTACCATTGGTTTTATGCTACGCCATCTCTCCCTAGGTTTTGATCAAATAAAATTGAAAACTTGTACTTGACGATTCCTATGTGCATCAAATAAAGAGTTGCATCAAACCTCGAGGAAAAAGTATATATTTATTAGTAGTATAAAATTTTAGCTTTGTCATTTTGCAACGAACACTGTTTTATTACCATCAGTATTCACTGTGATCAATTATATACATATATATGTATATATATATATATATATATATATATATATATATATATATATATATATATATATATGTGTGTGTGTGTGTGTGTGTGTGTGTGTGTGTGTGGTTCTTTCGCATTTAATTTAATTAGATATGCATATACACGTACACATTCGTATACAGGTCTCTGAATATACGATGTGCGATGGGTAAATTGTCGCAATTTTATATTTTTAACTTCTCGCATGCGCATTATTATTTTTTTTTTTTTATTTTGCCGAATGCACAGTTTAGTAGGATCTGTTGGGAATTGTCTGCGATAAAAAAGAACACTATGACGCAATTCACTCCACCAGAAATTTGGAAAAGGCATACTGTACTGTTTGGCATTCGAACCAAGCTGCTAACTTCTTGATTATGTATGGGGCGCAGTTGAGCGTGTTGACCATGTTCATCGTAGTCTATGAATATAGAATCCAGCGCAGTACGTAATCTGTTCAATGAAACAACGTTAAAGATTAACACTCATGAGTCAGACACTCTACTGAATCTGACTATATCGCCAATACCATCAGCAGCTGTTCTGTAATTCTTCAGACTTTGATATCAAAGGCTGACAGTAATAGTTAGCCACACCCACGAGGGTTTGATGTGGCACAAGCCGGGTTTAACGTGGGTTTTCCGAGCTCGTAGGTTCGGCCAAAAATAGTCCCTATTGGAACTCGTAAAAACGGGTTCAGGGACAGTCTACCATCCCGAACAAGACTCTGCCCCTCGGCGGAGCCTCGTCTGTGTTCCTCTCTGACTGAAGGCAGAGAGTTTGACTGTTCAGCCATCAAAGGCTAGCTGTAATATTTAGCCACACCCACGAGGGTTAGATGTGGCACAAGGCCGGGTTTAACGTGGGCGTTCCGAGCCCGTAGGGACAGTCTAATCACCCCGAACGAGATTCTGCCCCTCGTCCGGGTTCCTCTCTGCCCGAAGGCAGAGAGTTCGACTGTTTAGCCATCAAAGGGTGGCTGTGCATATTCGGGAAAATATTTGCCGCCTTTATACACGTTTTATTGAATATTTTGAGCCTTCTGATTGGTTAAAACTTCTATTGGTGAACTATAAAATGAGTCAGCTCCTTTTAGCTGGCTCACTAGTATACCAGGCTACCCAAATACTCCAACACCCCCTATTTTGGGTACATTATTGAATCTTCTTTCAAAATATTAGTAAAGTCAATATTCATATGGAACAAATACTTTAGTATTCATAAAATATATCTTTTTGTTTTGTAATTATTTTTTTTTTAAATTGCTATCCACAAAAATTAGATATATGATTTTGTCCACTGTTAAGTATTTCAAGTTAATAAACATTAATAGCAATATTATAAATTTGGGTTGTGATCACAACAAAAATGTGGAAAAAGTTGTTATTTTACCCATAACTGGGACCCATTAAAACAGGCACTATCACTCCGGGTCAGAGTGATTCTGAGAGTCATTTAGAGAGTGATCGGGCTAAAAGTAGGAATATTTACGTTACCCCGAAACTAAGGACTCACATTCATACCAAAAACGGACGTCTCTTTAGAAAATAACTAATGGATGCAGTTTTATGTCCTACCCAGGACTAATAAGGACCTTATAGGTCAGTACCAAATATGACAGGTATGAAAGCCCCTAATTTCAATTTTGTAATTGGCTTTGTAAACAAATCCGACACGTTATTTTCCGATTGAACATATTCAATTTGTACTGTTTTCTCTTGTACCTGATCCCTAACAAATTGATATTTAATATCAATATGCTTTGATCTTTGATGTATTATTGGATTTTTAGCTAAAGCAATACTGGCCTGATTGTCACAGTAAATAGTTATAGGCTCACTTATTATCAGTGTTGTAATTGTTTTTATTAGTAATTTAAGAAAAATAGCCTCTTGTGTTGCTTGCGACAATGCAACATATTCCACCTCACATGTTGAAAGTGAAATCATTCCCTGTTTCTTAGATTTCCAGCCAATTATTGGATTATCTTTTGCCAATCTAAAGAAATAGCCTGTGATACTTTTACAATATGTTTTTTTTGCCCAATCAGCATCACAAAATCCTTCCAGTTGTAATGGGTTTTTTGATTGTCGAAATACTAGGCACTGTTTCTTAGTTCCCTTTAAATAACGTAATACTTGCTTGGCTCTTGTTAAATGCACAGTCCTCGGTTTATTTAAGTTTTGAGACAACTTAGTAACCGTATAGCAGATGTCTGGCCTTGTTGATTTCATGACGTAAATAAGACTTCCAATCAGTATTCTCCATTCTTTCTCACACGCCGCTATACCATCTTTATTATTCATAATTGTGTTTAAATCCATTTCACATGGAGTAGTTCGTGTTTTACAATTTTGCATGCTGAATTTAGATAAGAGTTTTTCGATGTATCTGGATTGATTCATTGTAATAGTGTTGTCCTTAAATTCGAACTGTATACCAAGAAACCATGATAGTCGACCCAAGTCGGTCATTTTAAACCTTATATTTAAGGAATTTTTAATTTTTAATAGAGCAGCTTCACATTTTGAAGCAATTAACATATCGTCGACACAAATAATCAGAATTGATAATATTTCATTATTAAATATTCTTGTGTACAGGCATGGGTCAACTGGGGAGGGTTCAAAATGTTGTTCAATTAAATAGGAATGTAGTAATTTATTCCACGTTCTTCCGCTTTGTTTGAGCCCATATAGTGACTTTTTTAGTTTCCATACATAATTATCACCTTTTTCAAACCCTTCTGGTGGTTCTATGTATATTTCATAGTCAATCGGAGCATTTAAATACGCTGCTCTAACATCCATATGGTGTATATCCATACCATAATGTGTAGCCATTTGCATCAAAATTCTGATTGTTGTCATGTTTGTTGTTGGACTGAATGTTTCTACATAATCTTCCTCGTATATCTGCGACAATCCTTTAGCTACAAAACGAGCTTTATATACTGGCGAGCCATCCTCAGTTCGCTTTATAGTATAAACCCAACGGCTGCCGATAATATTTTTATCATCCGGGGCCTTTTTCAATTCAAAAGTATCATTGATAGGGATTCCATTTCTTTTTGCATGGCGGCTATCCATCGTTTGGAATTATCAGAATTTATGGCTTCTTGATAGTTCTTCGGGATACATTGCACCGAATAGCAACAGTCAATGTCACAGATATTACATTGACCCATTCCAAAATAGTCTGGCTTTCTTCTATTTCTGGTCGGATAACGCGGAATTTTCCTCTCCTCTTTTGGTTGTATCTTCTTTTAACTCAAGGTTTGCGCCTGATTTTTCCTCGTCTATATCATCTGGTATAACACCTTCCTTTAATTGTGGATTTTGAACGGGTTTTCTATTTATAGGCCCTATCTCATAAATTAGGCCATATTAGTTCGAGTTGGACCAGTTCCTCGCAGTTAATGTTCTTTTCTTCGGGATCCTCCACTTGCTCAAAGGAATCTGTAATTCTGACGCATCTAATCTTCCATATTATTTTACTTTGTGGGAAATAAATCATATATGCCTGACTTGTTTTGTCATAGCCAATGAATATGCCTCTTTCACTTTTTGGATCTAGTTTTGCCCCGTGGTTGACATACGTGTAGCAAATTCTACCAAAACTATGCCTACCACTTACGTTGGGTTTGTAGTTCGTATAAGCCTCGTAAGGAGTCTTTTTAATGTTACTATTATAGCAACGGTTTCTTATATATACGGCTGTATTTAATGCATAGACCCACAGATTTTGGGGTAACTTAGATTCTATTTGCAAACATCTAGCCATTTCAAAAAGAGTCCGCCAACTACGTCCAGAGATTCCGTTCTGGTGCGGGGAATAAGGACAGGTTTTCTCATGTTTAATGCCTTAATTTATTAGGAGGTCTTCGTAATCATCAGGAGTAAATTCTCCACCATTATCTGTTCTAATTGTTTTCACTTTTCCATAAGGTGAAATATCAGATAAATACATTCTTGTAGCTTGTAGGGTATCAGATTTGTTTTTCAGAAAATATATCATAATAAGTCCTGAATATTCGTCAACAAAGTTTAATACATATGAATAGGTGCCAATACCCATTGGTTAAATTGAACCCGCTAAGTCGCAATAAACTCTGAACAAGATGAACAAGATGTCTGTTGATTTTTTAATTTGATCCCTATTTCTATATTTCGTCATTTTCCCTTTAATACATGTGTCACAATGTTGTAAGCCCTTTGGAGGTGTAATTTTCATTCCAGTGACGTATTCTTGCAATCTTTTAACATCCGAATTATTACAGTGACCTAATATTTTATGGCAAGTCCTTAAGTCGGGGGTGGCTGTTTTCACAGATTTAATACTTTTCAAATAATACAAACGTCCATTTTGTTGTATATTAAATTCAGTTCCATCTGGGTATATTAACTTTGAATTGTCTCGGTGAAAATTAACTTTAACACCAGACTGAACCGAAAAATTATTTTGTTTAAATTTAGGGATATATAAAGCCCTTTTTAATTAACATTTACAAATATTTCCTTTAGAATCGCGTAAATAAATACAGGCATCGCCTCTTTTTAAAACTAAATTATTAGCTCTGGTACCGTCAGCCAACTCAATAAAGTGGGAATCTGGCTCGAAGTTGGAGTCAAAATTAATAAATTTTGTTTCATCTGTAATTACATGATTTGTCGCACCCGTGTCGACTAGGTAAGAATTATAACTATTGGGTATAGTATCCAACCCAAACGAAAATGCATATGTTCGCTCGTTCGAAAAAGCTTTTACATTTTTACAAAAATCACTCCTTGTATGAAATTGACATTTCGTACGTACATGCCCGGCTCTTCCACAACGAAAGCAGATGATATTTGATTTTCTATTATTATTGTTCCTGTTGTTGTTGTTATTGTTTTTAAGCCCTTTGTTTTTAATATCACAATTCCTAGTCTGGTAGGTTTGAGGGACTGGTTTTCTGAATTTTTTAAATGACGTTCTCAGTTGCATTACGTTATTTCCTTTATTCGGGGGATTACACATTTTTTTCAGTTTCTTCTTAACTACGTAACGCAATTTTAAACTCAGTGAATGGTTTGAATGTTGGTGGTAATCCCGTTAAAACCATGGCTATTAGCAGCCCATCTGAGATAGTCTCACATGCCATTTCTAAGGCATTTGTGACATTCTCAGCTCGTATAATATAATCTGTTACAGATTCATTTTCTCGTCTCCTTAACGAGGTTAGTTCAGTATATAAAGCAATAATTTTGGGTTTACCTTTTGACAAGTATTGTTCACACAATATTCTTAAAGTTTGACGTCCGTTGTCCCTGGCATCTCTCATTATTAAAGACAAACTCCTGTCATCCAGGCATTATATTAATTCGGCGGACACAGTCACATTTCTTTCCATAAAATCATCATCTTTCTGGTCATCTTGGCAAAGAATGATGTCATGAAGTTTTTGTATTCTAAGGTAGCCTAGGAATTTCACTTCCCATAATTCGTATTTTGACTTGTCTTCGTCAAAATACAGTCGTAATCTGGGCTCGTAACCTTTGTTGACCATGTTCACCATAGTCTATGAATATAGCATACAGCGCAGTATGTAATCTGTTCAATGAAACAACGTTAAAGATTAACACTCACGAGTCAGACACTACTGAATCTGACTATATCGCCAATACCACCAGTAGCTGTTCTGTAATTCTTCAGTCTTCGATATCAAAAGCTGGCATTAATATTTAGCCACCCCCTCACGAGGGTTTCATGTGGCACAAGGACGGGTTCAGGGACAGTCTACGAGACTTTGTCCCTCGGTGGAGCCTCGTCCGAGTTCCTCTCTGCCCAAATGCAGAGAGTTCGACTGTTCAGCCATCAAAGGCTGGCAGTGTATATTCGGGAAAAACATGGCCGCCTTTATACACATTTTATTGAATATTTTGAGCCTTCTATTGGTGAATTATAAAATGAGTCAGCTCCTTTTGGCTGGCTCACTAGTACACCAGGGTACCCAAAAACTCCAACAGAACGAGAGGCCGGCAAGCTCCTTGTAACACCGAAGATGAACTGAAATCAAGGATTATGACACCATTCACCAGTTTAAACAATGAGACTGTCCAGAAGAGATACAGGAGATTCCGAAGTTGTTTGCAGGCCTTGGTTGAAGACAGTGTTTGAAGCAAGTTATTTCATTGAATAACTTTACTCTTTCGTATTTGAAGATATTTTTGTGTCATTTTGGTAAATATATCTCTTAGAAGTGTTATTTTCATTTTTGCGTAATTTAGACGACAAACCCCAAGTAACCAAAATTCAAAATAAATTTTCTGGGAAAGGGCTTCTGGACCGGTCGATAATTATTCAGCTCCGTACACACACACACACACATATATATATATATATATATATATATATATATATATATATATATATATATATATATATATATATATATATATAATTATGTAGTTCTCAACCATCAAGATTAAAACCAAAATTTACCATCTATCCTAGATGACATAACAAATTCAAAAAATTAAGGAAAAATCATTCAACATCATTAAAAACGTACGTAAGCAAACTGATTTTAGCGAACAACTCTGAAATCGGAATTTAAAAATCAAGAAAATTGTCGAGGATTATCAACCAGGATACGCACTCTTGTTTTTGAACTATGATAGCCAATTCTCGAAAATATATAAAATAGCAGTGATAACAAACTTTTTAAATACTGCACACCAAATTTCTCTTCTCAAAAATTATTTCTGAGTTAAGTAAAACAGATAAAAACATTAATCAACAATAATTTTCAGAATATAATTATTCTCACAGAAAATAACATGACAACATAAAATACCATACAACAAAACATCGATATATTTTACTGTAACCAGATGCACAATAATTATAAGCAGGACGAATTCACTATACGAAGAATCATTAAACACCGTATCTTTGCCATAATTCCTGAAAAACATGTAAAACTTATAATATATTACAGACAATGGAAAATCGCAAGGTTTGTTGTCACTAATCAAAATAACCACATCAAATCCTAAGTAGCGATGATCAATATAGTGTATCAATTTCACTGCAAAATAAAAGACTGTGTCTTGTCACAATCAATTACTATATCGGACATACTACCACCTCACGTATCACTTATAAGACCAAAGTGCTATCAACGCACAATTTACAAAAACCCTTAAGAAAAATACTAAATACTAAAATTCACTATAAATCACATTGCCGGAAACATCGCACTATTAGAGAGGCTCTGTATATCAAACATTTCTCTCCTACTATCAACCTATTTAACAGTGGAAATATAGTGATAAAAGTTTTCTTTAACAGAAAGATGCTCACGCGAATTCCAGCCATGCTCAAAATGCGAACTTTCGGAATGAACATTCCTATTCAGAACAACAGGAAAAACTAACAACACCAACACCCCACCCCACGAAAAAAGCTAAAGAAATGGCCGAAAGCGCTTAGGACAATGGAAATTATGTAATTTCTGTACTCCCTTTCTCCTACAAAACGGATAAAAGTAATTATGCATGAAAAATTGAAAAAATAATTAAATCTTCCCTGTCTGCCGTATTTAATGAAAGGTGACTGAAACAAAAGTTTGCGGCCTAAATATATATATATATATATATATATATATATATATATATATATATATATATATATATATATGAAATAGATTAAATCCGACAAATATATCAATATGTTTTCTGTTTGTACGTTATTTTTATGAATACAAATTATTTGAGTAAATCCTCTCTTTCATTAAAAGAGAACATTTATGCAAATAACTTGTGTCCATAAAAGTAATCTATAAACCGAAAATATATTAAAATATTTGTTGGATTTAATCCATTTCACATAATATGTTATCATTGTTTACGTTAGGATAATTTATTTTTTTCTATTCGGTTAACTGGGGTAGTGTATTTCTTGATGATATTTCTAAGTGAAGATTTATCTTGTTTATAGTTGACGATCATTTGGCTGTTGTAGAAGATATTTATGCTATTGTTTTTCTCTGTGTGTTCAGTATCGTTGTTATTTACTTTGGAATAAGTGTAATCTGGTGGTCGATGAGGTGATTAGGAAAACCATTGTTAACTAGTCTCTGTTCTTTAAGGAAACGTAGACGAGTAGATGAATTCTCGTGTGCTCTCATTAGGAAGATTTATTTTATTACTGCTATTCTGTATCTGTGTGGACATTCACTCTTAAAATTAAAGTGCCAAGAGTTTCTGATAGTGCCTTTTTTATACAATGAGGTGGTGAAAGTGTTGTTACTGTATTCTACGAGAACGTCTAAGAATGGGAGTTTTTTTTTTGCTAGGTAAAGTTAAGGACAGAGTTTCTTCAAATGTGGATTTGAGAGTATCTATTTCTTTTTTGTTTTTCGCTAAAATGAAAATATCGTCTACATAGCGGACATATCTTTAGGTTTACTGACTTGTTTAAATATCATGTTTTCTACATAGGACATGTAATAATTGGAGAAGCACGGTCCGAGCGGATTTCCCATACTAACGCCAATTGTAGACGTTGCCATTATGGTCGTAGAACGGAACTTTGGTTGTTCATGCATGTAACAATTTTTTGAGGACGTCTGGTTTGATGGATGGAGACAGGATATATTTATTTGTGAGCTCGGAGTTAAGGATAATGTAAATGGTTTTATCAAGGGGGCGTTTGTGAATAAATTTGCAACATCGAGTGACCCTAAGATACCTTGGATTGGTTTTGTAATTTTTACAATTTGGAGGAATTCGTGGATGGATGTGATGCTGTAATTGGCGTCTAGATATGGGGTAATGATGTCATTAAGGAATATGGATAGCTAGCAGACAGAGGTTGGGAGATGATTAATCGTAGGGGGTATCCGTTTGTGTATTTTTATATTTGCATACAAGTATCCAGGTTGGTAGTCTCCGATAATTTTTGGGTATTTTCAGAGAACGAAAGTCGGCATTGATCAACATAATACAGTACAATATTGAGTTATCTCTCACTCAATCATATATATTTTTCGGATATAATCTATCTAAAAAAAATAAATGCACACACACACATAGCTGAATGGTTAACAGCATGTCAGGCTAAGTGTAAAGATGAATGAGAATCCTACCGTATGATAAATATATGAGACAATATGGAATATTTCGACTTCGACATGTTTCGCCGATGAACGAGCATCATCCGAAAACAAGACTGTAAAATAGAATTATTTTTGTAATATGCAGGTTCATCGGCGAAATATGTCAAAGTATAAGTTTTACAAGTTGTCTTGTAGATTTACTACCCACACATACAGACACACAATCACTATTTTGTGCATATTTAGTTACATATGACGGGCAAGGTATATTTTATAATTTTTTATTCAATTTTTCGTATGGTCTTTAAATTTTCCTGTTTAGAGGAATAACTATGTTGAAGATATGTGTCCTAGTATTTATTGATCCCTGTGTTTTCAGTTAATATTTTAAGCATATTCAAGGGGGTAGCAACTTTTATGGTAACGATGGTTGCTAATAAATTTCTGTTTTGTTTCCTTTCCTCTACTGTGTTTTGTGAGAGGCATATTTTGTATAGTAGCAATTTAATTCTTAGCAGAGATTATGCTTAGTTTCCGAACGCAACCAAAACAATTTTTCCCGTTCAAATGGGTACTATTGTATATATATATATATATATATATATATATATATATATATATATATATATATATATATATATATATATATATATATATATATATAGTTGATATTTTAAGTGACAAGTAAAATACAGAAAGGTATTACTAGCCACTTTCTCCATGAAAAATGTTATTCTTTAAATTAGAAATTGTAGCTTTCAGACTTCGATAGGAAACCGAAATCCAAATTTGTACTGCAGCTTGAATAAATGCATTTCTAACAATGATCTGTTTTATCTTGTTGCAATTCTAAAATTGCAATCCTGTTTTCACAGAGTTCTAGTTAATTGCTCATTCTAGTTAGATTCATTTAGTCCTCGTTTGCATTCAACTCCCCTTATCTTTAAATATTATTTTCTCGATACATTTCAAGCAGAATCGAGGTTAAAACTGCATCGGGTGTTGTCCCTGTAGCTTTGCGTTCAACCGCTAGTGTCCCTTCCAGATGGCCTGATAGCATCGTGGTGTCGCAATGCTTTGTTTTGGCCTGGAAAGATCTTTCTTGAAACACTATTCCTTGTTTGCTACCATCACCCACCCTACACCATTGCCTGAGTCTTTTTCGTGTATAATAGGGCATATCACCATACATTTGTTTTACCGGGCTTTGTTCGTTGCCACTGTCCTTGACCGAGGTTGGTCTCTCATTGAAAGAAATCTCGACATCCCATGAGATTTTATCAGCCGCCTCGCAACGTCGGCCAATTCCAGTATCAGATCTAATCAATGGCCGATCTGAAATCTGGCGCTACTTTTCCCTTCACTCTTTTGCAGAGAGTTCATAATGCGTCTCCTTGGAAGCTCATAGTAGTGAACAGCGAAACGTAAAGAAGATTACGCGCCCGTTCTTGGCACTACACATTCGTGGGATTTTCCATACACGCCTACTCATTCACACACTCACGGGCGTGTGTCTGCGCGCGCAAACACACATACACAGACAAACACTCTCTTTCTTTTAGGTATCCACACATATATCCAAAACATATGTAAGAACTCACCATAATGACCAAGTTTATGCACAAGTATGTGTAAGCAGGTAGACGTATATTTACTCGGATGTACTGGACTAGCGCTGATTCACATATTCTCAAAGATAAGCACTCTTTCGATATCGCGAAGAAGTGTAGTAATGCATCTACACGCACAAACACACGCACGCACACACACACACACACACATATATATATATATGCATATATATATATATATATATATATATATATATATATATATATATATATATATATATTAAAAAGAAGAGAGGTACCGCAAACGTTTTTGTTTGTAATGTGGATTTTTTTTTATTAATATTATGCTTTATTTTTCATAAAAATATTAGGCTTTTCATTTTTAATTTATGAAAAATAAAGCGTAATATTTTTTTTTAAATCCACATTACAACCAAAAACATTTGCGGTACCTCCCTTCTTTTTAATATACACACTTTTCTCTCGTTGGAACCACTATAACCTCTTCCTTTTATATACATATATATATATACATATATGTGTGTGTGTGTGTGTGTTTGTGTTTGTACACACACACACACACAACCAGAAGAGCATGGAGATACAGTAAAGGAAGGCGAAATAGTGAGAAAAAAAGAGGTTAACATAAAAAATTTAGGAGGTGTGGCCCAAAAGGTAATTTGCATTTTATTAAATCTCTAAAACTTTAAGAACTTTGGGATATCACTCTTTCTCTCTCTCTCTCTCTCTCTCTCTCTCTCCCTCTCGCTCTCACTCTCTCCAGATATACATACATATATATATATATATATATATATATATATATATATATATATATATGAAGAAATATAGTCTTAAAGTGTGCTATATTTATGGGATAAAGTGCTCAATATCAGAGATAGAGCGTGTGTAAATATAAAAGTGAACATAGAAGTCAACACTTAGAGGCGACAGTCTGTTTCATGCTAGATGTAATCGTCAGGTGGCCTGACGATTATATCTAGCATGAAACAGACTGTCGCCTCTAAGTGTTGACTTCTATGTTCACTTTTATATTTATATGGGATAAAGATCAAATATGGATTGGAATCTAATATGAGGATAAAATAAAAGAACAAATAGGAAATGTATATCAATCTAATATGTGCCATTTTTATTAAAGCTTTGTCAGATAATGAGAGAAAACAGACAAAAAGACAGAAAATACTGGTATTTTCAATTATTTTTCGGTCAAACACGTGTCACATGGTAATATGTATTTGTAATTGTGTGCATGTTTCTGTCTAGTTGGGGTTTTATCTTCACCTTTGTGCGATCAACCTGGCGAATCACAGGGTTCTAATTTATGGTTCGCCTGTTTAAGAATGTATTCTTTGTATTAGATATAAGTTAGATTAGGGCCGGTGCGTCTTACCCATGGAGCCCCCAACTTGAGGGGGCGTTTTCTTGAGTCCTGTTGTGGCCTCTGCTATATTTTTCAGCAATGTTTTATGGCCAACCGTCATATGTCTACTGCTCGACGGAGCAGAAGTGCTAATTTCAAGTGTGCTTATTTTTTTAAATTGTAATTTGCTTTCTGAACAGTTATCTTAAATCAATTAAGAGTGTAATATATCTCGGTAAAATCATTTTTTATCCCGAGATCATCCACTAAAGAGAATCTCTGATTTTTTTTTACTAATAGTAATACTAACCAGAAGTCCATGGCTATTAATTAAAGTTAAATTTCTAATCCTTATTTTTTCATATTTCTAGAAAGATAAAACCGAGAAAATGATCGCTTAAAAATAAAATGTTTAATGATTTCAACACATGAAAAAATTCCTGAAAACTGAAATATAGTTTTTAAAACAAAATTTAAGACAATCCCGTTTGTGTTGTGTTGGAATCTTCGCAAAACTATTTTTTGCAGAGGAGATGCGTCGGCGATTAATCTTTATGGAAATGTAAAATTTTGCGATTAAAATACTTTTTGCGAGTAAAATTTAGTCATGAAAATATTGGTGGTTATTTCAAAAAGAATAACATTTTCACAGATAATTTTTTAATAAAAAAACCTCTTCTTTATAAAAGTAATAATTAATGAATATGTTCTGAAATTTTCATTTAAATTGGATAATTCCCTGATTTTTGGTCATTTAAAAAAGCGCAGCAATTTTCCACCAATTATTCTTCGAGGGTTTGTGACCCGCGGGTTGAGAATATTTTAAATCGACATGTATTAGAGAGGGAGTTCCTGTATCAAAGTTTCGGGATAGGAAAATATCTTAGACCCTAGTCCTAGTAAAAAATGACATTCTTTTTTTTTCTTTTTTTTTTACTTGCTGCAGTTAACTTTGATTTCACTAATGTCAACCTCATTAAAAAGTAACATAATTCTTTATTTTATCATATATATATATATATATATATATATATATATATATATATATATATATATATATATATCAGAAATGTGCATAGATATACTAAATATCTAACGTCAGTAGAACGATTCGGAGTTTCATACAGTTTTGCAATCTTCATGTGCTGAGTATATTCTGGCTGTTACAATGTCCGCGTTCTCGTAGTGTTGATTTAAAATAGTGTATTAAGACTTTTTTATTTAATTATTGTTGTCGAGAATATTATAATTAATTATTTATAATTTATATCATTCAAATTCATAAGCTCGAAAGCCGAAGAATTAAAAAATATATTTATATTTGAAATAAGTAAAGAAGTTGTGTATCAAAGGGAATAACTCATTTGTTCGCATAAAATACCATAGTTATAACAATTAAAGTAAACTGTTACTCATAATGGAAATATAATAATATGTCCGGACTATATATCTAATATGTTTGTAACCTAGCCTTATACTTACATAGGTGAAATTATATATATACACACACTTTATAAATTAATCGAGTACGGTAATATGGAATTATATGTGTGCATAGATATATAAGAAAAGTTATTAATGATAGGTGTTAATAGGTGTGGCATATTATATTAATATTCATAAAATATATTTTGTGTTCTTTTTTAACCGTGGTCAATATGTTTGATCAGATGCTTAGTTTTATGGATACAGGTAGACATCGAATCTCTTCTCATGTTCAACAAGTTAAGTGTTTTAACATAATAAGCTTCTTCAACAAACACAAAGTGTTTGTTAATTAAATTCATGAAAATTCTACCTACATTGGTTTTGACATTACTGCTGTATGGAAGGTTGAACCATATTATGTTACGTTTGCGTTGTTTTAGCTTATTTTTACTTTCTTGCCATTTCTTACTACATAATCCAATTTCATATTGTGGTTTCTGCGTTCTAGCGATTTATTATCGTTGAATATTTCTTTGTTACTGGAGTTGGTTGATAACCTCGAGTACCGATTTGTGAAAATCCTTTATGGTAGTATACTTTTATGGTAGTTGAATCTTCTGTCGACTTACCTATGGTTGTCTGAATCTTTAGCGTATGGTTTATATATGCTCTTACTTAGATCAAATATAGCACTAGGAAATTGATCACTTTAGTGTTGGTATAGGTAGTAATGTATAGTTTATGGTCTTAAAGAATTTTCTCATACGGTCCACTTGTCTTGGTCTCAGTTTACAGAGGAGAATTAACACGTCATATCTGTATATACCGTTGTTTTTCATTACGAAGATAAATCTGAGTGTCCATAATAACAGTATCCCTACAAGTTCATATGCTTCCGCATGGATACGCAAAAGTCTGGATCATTTTTCTTAGTCCACAGACACCCGTCGTGGTATAGAATCGGTTTTTTTGCCTTTCTTATTATATTTACTTCTTGATTAGAAATATGGCAGTAGTTTTTGCTTATTTTTTATATTACTGAACCATTCAATAGCTTCGGCTTTATTTCATTACTGGTTGATACCTAAAAACTTTTTAGTGTACTTACATGATCTTTCCATAATAGTTTTGCCGATAATATTGATGTTATTTTTGGATGGCTTGAGCAATCGGCATTGTGGGTTATTTAGGAAATTCTCCTTGTGATCTTTAATAGTGATGGATGTCTGTTGTTTGTGCAGTTTTGGAATTATGACGTCTATTTTTAGTTCAGTCGCTACAGCTTTGGTATCATGGTTGACAGTTTTTTCCCCAGTTGTGATCCGCTTTTTTAAAGAATTTACATACTGTATTGTTGGCTTTGTGATATAATTCTACGTCGATGTAATAATGGCTACCAGTCTTATTCGATTTGATAATTATAAGATTTCTTGATCTTTACCGATGTCTCTTATCATTCTGTAAGTCATTGATGTGGTTATTACATTTGATATTATTTATCATTGAGAATAACACTTTATTTCAAATTCTGATAGTAGTTTGTTGCTTGGTGGAGTTTTTGTGATTTGAAACCATAAGTTTCTTTGTGGTAGTCATGTAGGTTTTCATATATCGGTTTAGAGAAGAATAGCTTTCATCTCATCTTTTTTTATAAAGCCATCGATTTTGTTTAACAAGGTTAATTTGTATTGTTTATTACAGCGTGCCATGATGTTTTTAGTGGAATAGTCCAGGTTAATAATCTGTATGTTCCAGTTACGATTAGGGTATAATAGTGCTAAACTATAAAGGGGCTAAATGTAAGTATTACTATGATATATGTATATATATATATATATATATATATACATATATATATATATATATATATATATATATATATATATATATATATATATATATATATATATATATATATATATATACGCAAGTATACTTGCATGTACGTATAAATATATTTCTTCCTCAGGTGTTATAAATGCAAGGTTCAATGTTGTGCAACAGATCTCGGAAGCATGACTCTGAGTTTCGTGCGGTTATGCAATCTCCAAGTGCTAAGTATATTCTGACCGTTATAGAGTTCGCATTCTCTTGGTGTTGATTTAAAATAGTGTGTTAAAACTTGTTTATTTAATTATTGCTGCCTAAAGTATTATGTTTAATTATTTATATATTGTAATGGGATTTCTTTAGCCTTTAGTAATTAGCATAAAGATATCTATAACTACAGTACAGGGGCAACTTTGAGTCAGTGTACGTAGGATATCTACGGCTACTAAGTTTGATTATCATAACAAAATGGCGTCGCTTGATGGCCCTGTTGAACATAGAAAAACCTGAAAACGTAAAGATTTGGATAGAATGCTTTGAGGCACGTGTAAGAAAAAAATTGTATTTGTTTGATTTTAGTATCCCGATTTGTAATTTGCAACTCGAGCTCTTCGATTTGCTTAAAACTGTTTATTCTATCTTCTTGTAGTTTATATTTAGTCCTTCTTCTCACTTTCCGTCGTTACTGTTTATAGAACAGTTTGTATTTTCCTTTCCGTGGCTGCTATCAACACTGTGTCATCTGCATATATCTTATGCCTTGTGTCGTAAATAGGAAAGTTTGACACACATATAGAAAATAAGAAATAGTTTATTCCGGAAATAATATAGTACGCGGTTGAGAACACAGACTAATGTAATAAACAGTTAATCGTTAACTCCTTAGTATTTGCCCAAGACCTCCCCACAAGGCGGGATGTGACACAAAGCCGGTTTCTAACGTGGAGCTTTTCGAGTGCGTACACTCCGGCAAAAATTCCCCGTACATCCCGTATTCACGGGGTCGGGCAGTTGTCTACCTCCTTATACGAGACTCTGCCCTTCGGCATAGCATCGTCTGGGCTCCTCTCCGCCCGGAGGCAGAGAGGTCGACTAGCAGAGCTTCAACGAAATCTAATCGTTATCTGCTCTCCCGCAGTAAGAAAGAGTGCTGTTTAAATAGCCTTAGACCACAGTCCATCTTGTAGGAATGTTCAACTACACCACAACATTATGGTGATAATCACTTTGAGTAAGAAGTTTTCTTTATGGTATCTTTCAGTTCAATGAGAATTACTTGGCAGTGTCCATCTCCTTTCTAAGTAACAGGCGACAGGTTGTACTGGATTACATGGTACTAGAAGCAAAATTTAATCTCTGACCTTATCTATTTTTGGGAAAGATAGACAATTGCTTTCTGAACTGTTTTGAATTCAGTTTAGTTTGTATCCTAGATTGGTGGCCAATCAAGGTTAAAGATGCCACTCGAATTTAAGTTATATTTGTATCTGTGTGTAGAGTTCAATTCGTTGTGTACATTTACGCACAAATACCCTTGGGAAACGAATTCATACCGAGGAAGGACGGGTTATCGAGTTCCTAGTACATTCTGAACGATTGCTCTGTTATCAATTCATCCGTAAAGTTGTTTTAATCATCCGAAGCAAGGCGATAATGAAACTAAGACACAGGAGGCTACTGACAGTGAAAGAAATTGAAAAGCCTTAAGAAGGAACCGGAAACCCAATCTTAATCATGAAACAAGGGATAAACCTCCACAAAAGACCGACAGAAGTATGAACCGGAGAATAGATGAAACGATTTACTCCTACAGAGGAAAAATAAATAAAAACTTATCCACTCCCACTGAAAATATAGTTGGTTTTACTTAACTCTTCGCTTGAATAATCAAATCATAATAGTGATGGTTCCGTAATAAAACTGAGCTTTAAGACTTCATCATTGCTCACATGTACAGTCCATGTTATTCTCAGCATCTTTCTAAAGAATAACATTTCTTTCTTTCTTTATGCAATTATCACATTTTCAGCTTACGTATGTCTCACGAACTCAATTCGATCGAATTCTCTTCCGTTAATTTGAATTTATAACGTATGCAATGTAGCTTAGTGCAATCATTATAATTGAAAATTCCAATGAGTGAGTAAAAATATTACGACTTCAGCGTCATCATCAAGTACTGAATGTTATTAATTCCAACATATTTGAGAAAATTCAGACAATGAAAGGATGTTAACATTAAGATAAAAATAAAAGTCATTGAAACAAAGCAAGTTCAGTCGACCATTGATGACAATTCCAGAACTGAACTTTTAGTACGTTGAATATCGAAATCGACGGAAGAGTTCACCACTGTGTATGCATATATATATATATGCATACACAGTTTCATCTTTCATTCCTATCTGCTCTCGCTCTATATCTTCCGTAACCCCCCTGCCTTGATCGACCCTCCGTCCTTCTCTTTCTCCACATCCCTTCCTTTACCACTCCTATCTGCTCTTCCTCCAACCCTTCTGTAACCCCATGCGTGATAGTGGCCACCAGCCTTGCTTGGGGTGATACGCTTAAAATATATATATATATATATATATATATATATATATATATATATATATATATATTATTATTATTATTATTATTATTATTATTATTATTATTAAAGACAACAGACATTTTGTGTCGATTAATTTTACAGGTCATCTTTGCCAAATTACGAATGATCCTTCTCAGTCAATGAGGAAATTATTCTGTCAGAAATTGTCTGAAGTTCATATTTCTTCCGAAATATGGTCCAAACTTTCGATATTCTTAAGTCATTATCAGACAAATGGTAAATGTTGTGACGTAGGAAAATAGCGTTGTGATGTGGTAACTTTTAACGTGTATTTTTTAATCTACTTTTTATTTTTGTACACATTTGAGGCTGCGCGCTCTTAAATTATAATTGTTTTATTTATAGATAATTGTTTAGGTTGTATGTGTATTTTTCAAGGATCATAAGTTTGTTTTTAGTATTTGATTAGGCTAGTATTTTAGTATTGTTTGCGTGTAGCTGTCTATTGTTACAATGATCCTTATGCTGCTTATTAATGCGTTATCTGATTGCATTCTGCTACGTGAAATGGAAGGTGAGCTTCCGTTAGAGTGTGCTTGTGGTATATGTAATACTTTTGCGTTTTTATTTTATTTACAGAGAAACATTCTCTGAGTTGGCAAGTATATTCATACACAATGTCGGTCTTATATTGACGGTGAGAAATGTGGGATATATCATTTTTTAATAACTAAATAGCTAGACTTTCATTTTTTTTTAGTGAATTTTTAATTAATCTGGTGTATCTATTTTGTCAACTGGTTTTATATATCGATGTATGATTTTTTTATCGCTGTTTCTTCGTTTTTGTAATTGCGGTTAATTTGATTTTGGTAATATAAGTTAGAAGCGTAATTATCAATATTATGTTAATGACTATGGTTTTTATTGTTAAAATTTGGGTTTCTTGTCGACTATATATTTCGGGTACCCTTCATTGATAATTTTTGCTTTATATTACCTAATTATTTAAGGAAAATTATTTTAGATGAGATAATGAATGGAAATTACATGTGATCCAAAATTATGTATGCATGTATATACGTATGTATGTATATATGTATGCATGTATCTATCTATCTATCTATATATATATATATATATATATATATATATATATATATATATATATATAGAGAGAGAGAGAGAGAGAGAGAGAGAGAGAGAGAGAGAGAGAGATATCCATGTATGTACAAATAAGAAGACACAAATGTACACATGCATGATTCTGATGTTGCATAGGAAACTATGTAAATAGCTATGTAAATATATATATCGTATATATTGAAGTAAAGATAAAATATATAGAATATACAAATACACTGACCTAGACGCAAGTTGCCGATACCAAGTATATTATTTACAGGTGTTGTATATTCTAACCCTAAACAATGCAACATTATTGAGCCAAACCAACGCTGAGTAAATTAAGAACATTGATGGCTGAGCAATGAGTAGCGAGCTCATTAATCAGACAACTGGTGTTGAGATATTGATTTTTAATGGATATTCAATTGTCCTAGCGTCAAATCGCATAAGCTAATTTTATGGTGCTAATTGTAAGTCATTGGCGAAATTGTAGTGTAAAAGAGTTAATCCTTCAGTAGTTATCCTTCTGACTTTGCATTAGCCGGAGGAAATCTTAGTTTAATGATGCTAACCTTGAACCATAGGCTACTCGCTTTAATACCCAGATCCTTCTGCAAAGAGCTATGTTCTCATTGTGACATTTATATTGCGACAGTCAAAGTTAAGATTTGTTTAGAAAGACTGATAGACATAAGCCAATGCCAAGAAGGAAATTTCATAGAACATTTTGCAATAAAATGTCTTTATTTTTTTTTTGTCACGCAAAACGAAACTAAGTTTGGTATGACTACTAACCTTATAGCCATGCTCATCAATGTAAACTTACTATGGCAGTGCACATGTGTCCCATTGTATTGGATTAATGCCAAATGAAATGATTATTATTTTAACAATGATGACTGTTATACGACATTTGATCGCAGCTTAATCCCATAGAGTATTGGTAATTCGAGTCACATAGAGTATTCAACAATTTTGGTCCTGTACTAAATAAATCTGATCTGAGTTTTTGGTAATGTTGGTAAATATTGGACCAATGATTCTCAAACGGAGCGGCGCGCCTCATTGATGCGGCAGAATGATTGAAAAGATAAAAGATTTAGAAACAGTTTTAAAAAATTGATCTGCAAAAATAAATATGATTTCAAAATTTAAAATATTATTATCGATTACTTGTAATTGCATGAATGACTCCCAGTATAAATATAGTTATAAATAATTTTATCATTGTGATATTTTTGTATTATATCAAGTATTAAAATTATAGTAACTAGGGTTCGCACATTTGAGGAGAGAGTTATCAATAATAATATTCTGACTTCGAATCCGCGGCTATCTCGCTTTACCCCCCCTCTCTCTCTCTCTCTCTCTCTCTCTCTCTCTCTCTCTCTATCTGGACCTTCTTTGGCGTAGGGCTGCTTGCGGCTTTCCACTGGGACTTCCCTTTGTCAAATTTTAATAAATTTAATTCCGAAAATGCAGCGCAGAGAAAAAAATTGGGAAGTAGTGTATTAGACCATGGCTAAAAATGATTTTAATATGTAAAAATACTAAGTGTACCTATATTTTCGTTTTCTTACAACTAAGCTAAGGTTGATGATATTATTTCCATAATGCAATTAGTATACTATTTTAACAGATCATGTGTATTGTAGAAAATTAAACTCTCACTAGTGAGAGTTTAATTTTCTACACTACACATGATCAGTTAAAATAGTATACTAATTAAGGTAATATCCACTATGGTGATTTGACAAGAATGTGACATCTTGATAATATCGACCCAATGTTAGTTCAATAATATCGGTCCAGCAAGAGGTGCCTTTGGCAAGTTCTTGAAAACCATATCACGATTTGACCAAAGTCACGTGTGTAAAATTGTGTAGATAAAATGGTTTGGAAGCCGTTGTTGATTGTGCTTTACAAAGTCATCATGAACGAATATTTAAGCTTAAATTCGTCTTCATTCAAATGGGAATATCGCCATATTATACGTTCAGTCTCAAAAACTGCCTGGTGCATTTGCAGTAAAAAGGAGTAGATAGGTTTGTCTATCGTCCGGTTCACAGTCCCCCACAGCCTTTTGAACCGTAGTATAGTTTTAACCCTGGTTTCCTGTTTAAAATTGGGTTTCTTGTTCTTTCTAAAATCTACTTCAACTCTATACCGCTAGCGCTTGTCTTTTCTTCCGCAAATACAACACCACACAGTAACTCTCTACTTTGAGTGGCACTTGGACCTGATATTGGATAAACATTAGTAAAAAAAATTAAAATAAAACTACAAGTTGAATACGTAATTTTTGAATAAACACAAACGTGTATGATTTGATGTCTATAAGTGTGAATAATATACAGGTAAACATGGAAATGAATATCCAGCCACACACACACACACGAGCGCTCGTGCTTGTATGCGTGTGTGTGTGCGCACGCGTGTGTGTGTGTGTGTGTGTTTGTGCGCGCGCGTGTGTGTGTGTGTGTGTGTGTATAACGCAAAAACGCGAACATAAAAATTTGTTTTCATATAATATTACTTTTGGGAAAATGTTTTATTGCTTTCTTTTACAAGGAATTTATTTTAATTTTGACTTTTGACTTTTTGTTTGTTCCGATGTAGGATGATCCCTTTAATTTTTATAATCCCAAATAATCTTATTTTTTCACTTTCCCACGAAAACGTCTATTTTGAATATATACTTTTTGATTACATGGTCAAATCCAGTCCAATTATACGCTTCATAATCAATGTTTCTATTTCTTAGTGTCTGTTTCAGTTAAACTACTATGAGTGGTGTTGAAATGTTTTCGCCCTGACAATGAATTGAATAACATTTGACGCTTCACATACCAATTCACAGTTCAACATAAACTGAATCAACGTTTCATATATTTTTTACCCTTTCACGACAATTTTCTGATGTTTGGTAATTGTAATACAGATTTTGAGGAGTAAACAAGACCGTGAACTTTTCAGCACCTCCTTGTGCATGCATTTTTTATACGACTGAAAGTTTCATCTCTGTCTTCACATAAATGATAAGTTATTAGATTTTGATTTGTTTGTTTTGACTTCGTGTTTGCCTTTGTTCTAATATATATTTATTCTAATACATTTGCCCTATGTTTCTATTACTAAGGTTTCCTTTTTAATTCCTCTTTGCATGATCATGCACATATTATTTAATCCATAGATTTTCTATTCCTTTATCATCTATTTACGCTCATGATTAATTCTTTTTTATAGTTTAGTCAACATAGTTTTCAGTTGTCCTTTTCTTCTGTTTTTTTATTTTGATACATTCTGTCATTATTTATTTAATTTTTATAATTTTCCAGTTCTCTGATAGAATACTCTTATTTCTCTTGCCCAGTTTACGAAGTGTTCAGAATATCCCACAAAAGACTATGTATTCTTACATGGCTTCTTCTACTGAGACTTGTTAATTTTAGTTTTCCTTGTTCTTCTGAGATATCATACTTTTACTTTCTGTTTAATTAAATCAGATTCTAATCTTCCAAGATAGTTACAATGCTACATTCAATTTCCCGATGATTTGATTATTGAGAAGGTGAATTCTTTTTGTTGATTCTCATTGTCATTTGTGAATCACAAATATTGTAAATATCTAAATTCAAATTTTCACTCCAACAGACAGGATTAAAATTCTGATTCGGCTGATGTTTACAATTTAGCTTTATTTTGGTAACTAATTTAAAATCTTCTGTGTACATAAAACAGATGTCATTCTGAATTAGTGGATTTACTCCTAACTTCATCACTATTCTGTAAGATGTCATTGAACTGTATTAATTGCTATTGCGAATATATAATGAATCTATTTGAGAAATGTTTTTTCAATGCAGTTCCATTACTGAGTATGTCAGTGTCTATGACATATCGGAAAAAGTATTCAGTCATTATATCCCATGAAATAGTTGTGCCTCCTTTATATGTTCGACGGCCCTCAGAAGAGAACTGAATGCGCCTGCATGAACAGATAATTTCTCACAAAATTACTCAGTCTTCAATGAGTGAACTTATATATTGTATAACTTTCAGAAAGGCTGGTACCTGAGCAATGGAAAGGTTACAAAAAGAAATCAGAAGTAGAAAAAATAGCAATTATTTATGATTCATTATTTCTAAGAAAAAAAAAACGTAGGAAAAGGCGTATATACTTCAAACCAGTATTTAAACGTTTTTCGATATGTTCATGAATAATAACATACATCAAAATTTATGCCGTTTATCTGGAAAGGATCCAGTTAAAATTAACTAAATTAATTAAAAGTATTCAACCTTACGCAATAGCTATTTAATTCTCTTCAAAGTCTCTTGGATCGTCAGAAGTGTATCCTAGCATCCATTATACATTCTACTGCTTCATCTCGTCATCCCCAATCTCGTCCACAATCTGAAATCTCCGTTTCAACTGTGAAGTTTAGTTTTTGGAATGCAAAATGACAGGGAGCGAAATCTTCAATGTCGTGTAGTATGGGATAAAAAACCTGTGCGATGTGATGATTTGCAAAAGAATACTCAACAGGAAGTGTAAAAGCGAGACGTCCAGTCATTATGAACGCGACAGCCATGCATAACACATGCTTACTGACTGGCACCGTCTCGTTGCCAATTGATTACCACATATGAAATTATCACGCGGCCGAAGCAAGGTAAACGGTGTTTGGTTGTAAACATTCATCAAAGATGAGAAACTGGTTGCCGACATATTCAAAATGCCTGGTTACGTTACTGACATATATATATATATATATATATATATATATATATATATATATATATATA